>PVJX010001577.1:90206-156684 GCA_004027295.1 Dolichotis patagonum | reverse complement strand
GCTCGCCGATCTTATCTTCACTAATAGTAGCCCCAGGACCTCTTATTCGAGTGGGTTTTTGCGCTTTAGTTTCTTTCTGTGTTGTGAGAGTCTATCTCTCTCTGTTTGGGTCTCTCCAGGGTGTTTTATTCTGGCATTTGAGCTGTCTCTCTCAGAGAGGGTCTCTCTCCTGCTACCTACCAGTCCACCATCTTGTCTCCTACTCCCTCCAAAAATTCTTATTGCTTTTAAAATTTAGAGTGCAGCAACAAAGAATAAAAGGAAATACTTGGGAAGAAACAGCTTAATCAACCAACTTTTATGTAGATTTTATTTAGTAATTTTATCAAACTTTTAAATCTGCCTCTTTTTCAATGTGAACAGATTCTTAAATTGTGGTGATCCACATTTCAATAGCAACATACATGTGTTAACTTATATTTGTACTCACTATCAGATAATTGTAATAAATATTACATTTGATATCGATCACTAGAAACTAGTTTTTTAAGAGAAAGTTCCTTATAGATCTTTACAACATTATCAGTTTTGCTTGACATTTACAGCTGCCTATGACAGTCAAGGATTTTATTTAGGGACTGTTTGTCAACTTTGCGCTACTTCCTCTTAACTTTCAATGATCAGATACTTCTCAGTATAACTCAAGCTTAATAAATTTCAGTTTCCTAGATTTCACTTACAGGTGAATATTGAGAAGCTGTAGATAGGATTAGATTTTGAAAACTGTAACTTTAGACAACACTTCAAAACATATTGTTTGGGAGTGTCAGCTGATTCTCATTATTTTAAAATAGTTTTTAATCCTTGAAAGAGAAATTTGTTTTCCTTGAAAAGTTAAAAAATATTTTGAGGCTATAAAGCTATTTTTTATTATACTCTAATTTCTCATTCCTTCTAACTTGCAACTATGTAAAGTCAGCAGATGATAGGTGCAAAGTTAAGGTGTTTAAATGAAGGGAGAAAAGTGTAGCCCTAGCCATTTGTACCTGAGGATTCAATTAAAAAATTAAAACACAAATTCTTTATGAAAAACTTAAATTTTCAGGAAATTGGATGCCTAAGTCTTGACAAAGAAACCAGCAATATAGCGGAGATTCACCCCAGTTACATTAGCGATTCTTGAATTCTGGCAGGCATTTGGAATTTGTTGAATAATTGAACAAGACTGTGGCTCCTTAGCCCGTCTCCGGGGACTCTGACTTAGTTGGGTTCTGGTAAGGCTGCTGCAGAAGCTGTTTAAGAAGCCGCCTGGATGATCGGAAAGATGTCCATTTGAGATCACACTTGTGTTCTCTTACCTCAGTGGGCGCCTTGATGTGACTACTTATCCACATTTTGCTCTTGGAGTTGTAATTGGTCTTCCTTTGAATGGCACCAATTATAAGTCAGTGACAGTCATTTTTAGCAGCTATTTTTACTTTTTAGTTCTTCAGATAGTAACAGCCATAATTCATGCTACTCTACACTTTCTGCCTCCCTCGGCCTCAGGTATCTCATTGGATTTTGCTCTTTCTTCTTTCTCCTTTTCGTCCTTGAGAAGCCTCTCCTTCTAACACTGCATCCCTGCTCGTGTGAGTGTGTGTGTGTGTGTGTTACTGGCGATTGAACCCAGGGCCTTCACACTGAGCTACACCCCCAGCCAATCCATTTTTAAACTTTTATTTTGAGGCAGGATCTTGTTAATTTTCCCAGGAATGACTGGAACTTGTATTCTTCCCTACTCAGCCTCCAAGAAGCCTGGGATTACAGTCTTTTACCACCACTTTGTCTCTTCCCTTTCCTTTCCTTTCCTTTCCTTTCCTTTCCTTTCCTTTCCTTTCCTTTCCTTTCCTTTCCTTCCCTTCCCTTCCCTTCCCTTCCCTTTCCTTCCCTTCCTTTCCCTTCCCTTCCCCTCTTTTGTTTCCCCTTCCCTCCCTCCCTCCCTTCCTTCCATCTTTCTTTCCTTTCATCCTTTCTCCAAGTCTCTAAGCTCTTTTCTCTAAATTTCGATCTGCTACCTCAGTATCTTTATGCTTTGTTTCTAAAGACTGCTTCTTGTTAAGTTACAGATGTACACGTATGTTTCCTAAAACCCAAATCTGTCAGTGGTATAGTCTAAACGTTTGTGTTTCCACCAAATTCATTGTTGTGGTTCTGACCCCCAAAGGAGAGTGGTTTGTAGGGGAGGTGATTAAATCCTGAGGTTGGAGACCTCATGAATGAGATTAGTGCCCCTCATAAAGTAAGCCAAAAGAGAATCATTGACCCTTTCCACCTTGTGAGGACAGGAAGAAGGCACCTTCTGTGAGAAACTGGGGTCTCATTAGATACTCAATCCACAGATGCTCTGATCTTGAACTCCTTACATTTGAAAACTGAGAAACTAATTTCTGTTGTTTCTAAGCTACCCAGTTGATGTTGTTATAGCGTCTTGAACAGGCTAATACACTCAGTTTTCTATGCTTTGTTTTGGCCTGGCTAGTAAAAAATAGTCAACATTGTTCATTGATACTGAAGCAAAGTTGAATTACTTCTCTTTATCTGGATACTTGGGGCTCCACACCAAGATGCATGGGGTTGGTTAACCACATGAGGTCTGCTAGTTCTCTCGTCTGTCATGTTTTTCAGGCTGAGCTGTCCGCCAGGGCAGCGGTCTACTGTACTCAGCTTGGCCCTTCTGGCCTCCATGAACCTGTTGGTGGCCGTTTCCAACACTAAGATGCTTTCGGGGGAAAATACAATTCTCTTCTCCAACTTGAAAATTTAACTCAAAGTTCTTATTGCTGTAAGGACTGCAGAGTATCTAAAATTAACATAATTAAGAACATCCAACCATTTTATGTGGAAAAAATTAAGGCTGTAATTAATGACATAAATGATGATCTTTATAATTAGATAGCTATTTCATGTTTCTGTCTACGATGACTTAATGCTGTGAAAATACCAGATGCTTCTTGAGTTAATCTATAAATTCAATATAATTTCCATCAAAATAACTGCTGCATTTTCCATGTGCGAGAAAGAATAATAGTTCAAGTTAAATTTAAGAAGAATAAAGAATGGGTGTGGGGGTAGATTTTGCTGCTCTATCAGGTATTAAGAAATTTGTTCAAGAATATGCAAGTTGATCAACAGAATGGACTAGAAAGTGCTGAAACAGTTTTGTGTGTGTGCTTATTTACTTAATTTATCATAAAGGCGACAATGTAAGTCAAGGAGGAATGACATTATTGCAAAAGTATTGGGAAACTTGGTTTACCATATGCAGAAAAATAAGCTAAATTGCTAGTGAACACAATTTGTTTGCCGTTCTTCATGGCAGAGTAGTACTCCACAGTGTATAAATTTCTCATTTTCTTTATTCATTCATCTGGTGTGATTTAAATTTAATGCTACCATGAAAACATGCTTTCTGTGTCTAGCCTACTCAGATAGATGATTATTTGACACTTTCTGTCTTGGCAAAGTCCTAGCACTTTTTCCCCACCCACAGCTTAGCTGATTGGCCTTTGTCCTTTTTTAGTGAGACATTTAGAGGAATCAGAAGAGACTTCCACAGACGCCCGGCGTCTGCCTGCTCTTCAGCATTCCCATCGGCCCTCACGGCTCGTTGAGAGCCAAGCCTGCCTCCCTCCGGGCGGATCCCCTCTTTCCTCAGCATAGCTTCCATTTGCCCCCTCCTCAGAATTTCTCTGTGCTGAGTCCCATGCAGGTGTTCTGCTGTTTCTTCCATTTGAAATGACAGCTACCGCGATTCAATTCTTTTGACCCCAGGTCCGCCACTTCCCAGCATCCCTTTGTCTCCTCTGAGCACAGGTCCTTGAGGAGTCACCCGTATCATGTGCCTTCCACTCCTCATTCTCTCTCGACTCAGGGCTGAATCAAGCTTTCGTGTTCCTCCTCTCCACTTTACCAAACCGAAAGGCCTGCCCCTAGTTTTCTGTCTTCATCTCGACCCCTAGGTGACATTTGCACAGTAACCCTATCCCTTCCCTTTAATCCGGGCCAGACTGCTGTGCTTTTCCTGACTTCGCTCCTCCATCTTTTTTGTTCTTTACTAGCTCTTCATTTTCCCTCTTGCATTTTGGAACTGGACCATGTCCCAGAGCCCCATTATTAGTACTTCTTATCTGATGTCTACTCAATCCCTCATTAATTCTATTCTTATCAGATTTTAAGGCTTTAAATACTGTCTGTATATTAAGACACCCAAATTTATATTTTTGACCCAATGTCTATCCAATTAGCTACTTGATACTTCCATTTGGACATCTAACAGACTTTCAAACCCAATATATTCAAAACAGAACCCTTGAAATCTTCCATACCATCAAATGAAATACTAGCCTATATATTTTTATATCTATGTTATATACATACATTTTTGTGTAATCTTTGATTCCTTTTACCCTCATGCATCACATCCAAGGCTTTACTAAATTCTCTTGAATTTCTCCACAAATACGTCCAGAATCTATTTTCTTTGCATTGTCTCTGTTTGCATTATCTTGGTTCAGTACATCATCACCCCGTTCTTGGACTAGGCCAGTAGACAACTCACTGATGTTCCTGTAGTCTCTCTCTATCCAAGAGAGCCTTTAAACTATGAACCAAACCACATATCACCTCTTCTCAAAGCCATTTAGTAGCTTTTCATCTCCCCCAGAGGGAAAGCCAAAGTCCTTACAAAAATTTGCCTTCATCACCTTGCTGCTTCCCTGACTTTATCTTTTTTAATATCTAACTATTCTCTTACCATTGCTAATAACATAAAGAAATAAGAAGCAATAATAAACTAGACCACTATCCCAAAATCAGCAAACTCTTTTTTTAGACTCATCAGTCAAAGAAAAGAAAGGGCATAAATAATGAATTATAGAGATGATAAAGGATGCCATTTCAGGTGCTGCATAAGATGATATTGCAAACAAAAGTGTGGCAAAAAGTTAGAAATTTAGGAAAATCAACCACAGTCTGTGTAAACCTAGTTTACCAAAATTGACTCAAGAAAAAAAAAATGCAAAACATGAATAGGTATTTATCCAGAAATAAGTAGGACATTCATTCATACAAAAAACTTGAGAATGAGAAGAAAGAATGAATACAAAGCACTAATCTTGGTAAGTACTAACAACTGTGATTATTACCATGATTTCTGAGCTAAAAACCAATGAATGGTTGTTGATTCTGAGTAGATAATTTTTCTGAAGAGTGAATGTTCATGAATTGAAATTGTAGACCTTGGAGTTAGAAGTAACTCAGAGATTAATTTCATTTCATAGTGAAGGGAGTAATAACAAATCTCTTGAATCTCACAGAGCACTTTAGTGGCATTTGCAGGTCTGGAACAACATTTTTACTGCCAGCCAAGTGATCTCTCTGAAGAAGATCTATGATCAACCAATACTTTATAAATTGCTACACATACATGAGTTAGCAAGATTAAGCATTAGCATGGAAATATGAATGTGGTAAAACAATGAGATTCTAGATGTTCTCTTTTATTTGATAGTCCAATGATAAAAGTATGTTTCTATTTGTTTCACCACTTTAGTGCTGACATAGGTGATAACACTGTTGGGAATTCTATTTTCATTATGTAGTGAAAATTCCAGGTTGATCTGGTGTAATAATAGCTACATAACTTGTGGGTCCCAGCACAAAATAGAAATGCGAGGCTCCTGATGGGAAAGGAAGTCAAGTCTCTTTTTGTTGTATTTTAGATCTAAAATGTCCCTCAAAAACCTCATGTGTTTTAAGATGGTGACTTTGGAAAGTGATTGGATGGGGGGGTACTAGTCTCTTCTATTGATGAATTCACAGTTGAATGTGCTATTAGGAGGTGGGGCCTGATTGCAAGAACTGGGTCCCTGGGGGCATGACCTAGAAGGTCACATTCTTGTTCCTGGGTCCTCTGTTATCTCTCTCTGTGCTTCCTAGCACCCATGGATTGAGCAGCTTTTCTCTTCCATGCCCTTCTCTCATGCCATTTCTGCCTTGAAGTGAACCAACCATGGACTAAACCTCTAAAGCCATGAGCCATCATTGTCCCACTGCAATGGTATCATTGTCCCATCAGGTTTTGATTTTGAGGGACATTTTAGATCTAAAATACAACAAAAAGAGACTTGACTTCCTTTCCCATCAGGAGCCTAAGATTTTTATTTTGTGCTGGGACCCAAAAGTTATGTAGCTATTATTGTGCCAGATCAATTTGAATGATTTTACTTGATGGAAGAGCTTAGCCAAATTTCTTACACATTTTTAATCCTTGTTTTTCTTATACCTTCATTTCAGTACTGTGGCTGCAGAGTAGCAAATTCCTAGTGCAGGACTGTTTAGAGCATGGAGTCCTGTGTGACTGCATTGGTTGTGTGCCTATGACGCCAGTGCTGACCCAGTGATTTGGTTATGGTTGAACCAAACATAACGCTCCATTTAGTGGGCGTCTTTTGCTTTTTACTCTGGTATTTGTGGCTCCTCTCTCTTTTGCTCACGAAATTGGTACTTTGTCTAGGCAGGGAAATCTTATTCAGAGGTTCCCAGATTAGAGAGGATGTTGAAAGGATTTGAATTCCGATGTTTAGAACTCAGGTGTTAATTGATAATTTTGGTCTTTTTTTGCACATAGCACTTAAAAGTGTGGATTTTACAGGCAACGATTACTAAGTTGGAGTCCTGTGTCTGCTCTCTTTTGATGTGTGAACTTGGAAAATTTATCTGACTCTTTTAAGTCTTATTTTCCATACATCTATTGATTAGAAAACAGTGCAGAATTTGGAGCTATGCTGCCTAGGTGTGAAGCTCTCTGCATGACTATCAGCAAGCATCTCATCTCTCTGTTTCCTTCTTTGTAAAACAGGAATAATAATATTCTCTATACTCATAGGATTCCAGTATATTGAGGATTCTGTGACTTTATATATTAAAAATTCTTAAAACAGATTTTGGACACATTGTAAATACTGGCTATCAATGTTCATTCATCTACTGAAAAATGTTTACACATCAGTCATGTTTTTCCAAGCATAATATTTTTTATGTCATAAGTAACATTGCAAATGGCTAGATGGCACTTGTTAATTTCTCAGCACCATGACTGTTATGTTGTATCACCTTAATAAATGTTAGATATTATAATAATGGTTAATAGTAATAATTATTAGGAGTTAGTGAAGAGCGAGTGGTATCATGGTCAGGGCAGACTGACGGCAATGAGAGGTGATAGCTAACTAGGCAACCGAAAGCTGCAGAGAAAATATATTCAAATTCCCTCTGGTCCTCTTCTTGCAAAGTCTCCCATCTTTCAGTCTGAGTGAACGGTACCAAGCCCTAGGGTTTACCGTCTCTGTGCCATGTGATCCAGTTAGAATCGATTTGTGCCTTTACCTCATGACCCACAGAAGCCATCGGTCTTTCCAAGAGTCTTTGAGATTCCCACCCAAGACTGATGCTTTCATAATCCTGTTTTTTGGTGAGCTATCTTGCCCAGCAATACGTCTAACGAGGAAAGAAACTTCAGACTTCTTAAATCCCCCCCCCCCAAATAACTCTACACTAGTGAAAAATGTAGACCTCACTGAACATCTTCTGGGAAGGTTGAAGACAAATTCACTTCGTACCACATTCTAGAGCAAACAGTCACACAAGGGCCCAGGTGGCTCTTTTCCTTCCATGTACCTTCACAAGTATGCTGCCATCTGGATTCCTCTTTCTCTTGTTATTGCACAACCCCCTCTGGGTGACCCCTTCTCTACTCCAGGGATGGATGCTTCAGTGTTCTGGAAAATACCTGGGTGTTTTTTGCATACACTCCTAAACTGATAACTAGATCTTCATCAAGTCATCAGTCGTGGGGTAGCTTTCTAGTAACATGCTCACCCTCTTCAGAGGCCAGTCATGGTATACAGAGGGACATAAGTTCTTCTTATAATTGCTTGATGTTTGGCTCCATCCACTCATTCGTTTATTTGTTTATTTGTCAAATGTTTATTGAATGCAATCTGTATTTTTTTAAAAGGCAATAGGTACTTTGAAATAAAATTGGAGTCCTTGATCTCATGGGTTTTAAGGTAAAAAATTGAAATCTGTAATAACTATGGTAAAGCTTGTCTGTCACTGACATATATTTAGTTCTAAAAGTCGACAGAACATAGTATTAAAAATACAGTTCTCATTATCAAAGAGCCTTGTTAGGGCCGGACTTAGATTTTCAGTGACTCTCTACTTATTCTTTGGTGCTCCCCACTGAAGTCAAAGAACAGAGTTATAACTGGCAGGAGATGACTATGGGGACATGTGGCTGGAAGGTGAGACACTGGATGACATTCAGGACATAGCAGCATTTTCTTAATGCCACTTTCTGATGAAGCCATGCAAATAACCATACAGGAAAAGTTATTTGAGGTAATGAATGGGTGAAGAGAGTGCGTCACGGTTACCAAGAATAAAAGTGCTGAGTGGTTAATGAGGTACAGAAATAATTAGTAACACATTTAAAACTGCTGGCACTTCCTAACCACTTTCAGCTGGTTCTTTGGTGTGCACTGCAGGGAACTTGATAATTGTAACTCATTTCATATTAAGTAAAGTTCAAAATATCTCTCGCCTAGTTTGATCCTTCCTCGTTTCTTCAAACTCTGTTGATAGATAAATAGAGGAGGGGGAAGAAGAAAGATATGCAAATGCAGACCCTCCATCAGTACAGAACAGAGAGAAGGCAAGAGACGTAGCCTTCAGGGACACAGATTCATATATAATGCAGACGGGACCAAACTTCTCACTTAAAAATGATAAATTTGATTCAGTTTCCTAGATACATGACTTGTTTGTTTCTCTCGTAGCAAAAGAAAGACAAAAAAGCAAGACAAACAGATCCCGGAACATCTAACAGCTCTATTACATTGATCTTAAAGTAAAAAAAAAAATTAAAGTGAAAAATAATGTATGGGCTAAAATCACAAAATCTTCTAGAAAAAGTGGTTTCATATCTAACCGTAAGCCTACTCCACAATACGTTCTCTTGGTTGTGTTGCATATGCCAAATCCCAGGTGTGAGTCACAGAGTATACAACCAGTATGCATTGAAATGGAAGACCAGCAGCCAATAATTTATCATGGTCCTTCTACATGGTCTCCTGGGACACGGACCCTGATATATCGCCACTAATCTATACACTGCCTTCATAAATTGAGAGGAGATAAAGGAGCAAATTTGGCCTTTAAATAAAAATTTTGAGTTTCTTTTTAGCCTATAGAAAAGCAAAAATACTGATTTCTCCTGACTGGTTGTAGTATCTGAACTTCACTGTTCAAGAGACAGAGAAAGGGCACCTGGGAAGAAACGTCTTCCTAGTTTCACGGAAGCTTGTTTTCCCTGAATGTTAGCTGTTCCTGTCTGCATTCTTGAGCCATGTTGCTTATTCAAGCTCCATAAACGGAACCCTTTGTATTCAGTTTTGGGGTAACTTCCCCAGAGTTTTAGCTGATACGCAATTTTGGACACAGCCAGATATTTAGTTGACACTCATTTTACAAACAAGTTCAGTGTTTTATGAGAATCTTTATGGGTCCTGGAAGCTCTTTGTTAATATTTGTTGAGTTGGTACAAGTTTTGTGTAAGTAATAAACTCTATTCCCAGGCCGATCTGCTGACTTTTGGATTTGTTCCGTGAGCTCCTGTAGTAGATGTGTTGTTTATGGCATCCTATCTTCATTGACTGTGTTTCTGGAAACAAGAGAGTGGCATGTGTATAGTGATTAAATTCTCTTCCATTTCTAGCAACCCTTTTAGAACAGACTCTACCACTAATTCTGGTTGAGTACCTGTCCTGTTCCAGGCCTCTATAATTAGCATGAGTGCAAGATCCTAGCGGAGACAGTAAGATCAAGGAGGGTTTGTCAGGTAGCTGCAGGAATCTTCTTTCTGTCGGGCTTCAATCTGAGAGGATAAAATCAATAAGGAAAAGAGAGAGTTGGGCACTGCAGACCGACTTTGTTCCAATAACAGTGTTTAAGCTGTAACAATCTGGACAAATCTCAGACCTGTCTTACCCCTGGCTGTTATAGCAGCCAATACATTTCCGTTTTTGGTTGGGTCTGATTTAGTTTGGACTTTCTGTCCTTTGCAACTAAAAGCATTCTGAGTGACCCAGGCTCTTATTTTTAGCTTCGGATACAAACTTGAATGAGTCTGTTTGGACAGTGGCTTGTCTGTGCATAAACTCACAGAGACATCATCAGCTGATTCTTACAGTCGCATTTTTTGATGCGGAGAACTTTTTGCTTAGAAAAAACTTTTGCGCCTGTGTAAGATGCAGAATGTTGTGTCCACCAAATTCATATGCTGACTTCCTAGCATCTACTGTCTCAGGGTAGCTCTATTTGGCAGTGGGATTTTTCACAATTAGGGTGGACCCAACTCCAATATGACTGTTGTTCTTTAAAAAAGGGGACATACGGACACAGACACTTGTACAGGGAAAAGCCCATGCAAACAGACACAGGAAGAAGAGGGGTACAAACCAGTAGGAAAGGCCTAGCAAATACCCTGCTCTCATAGCCTTCAGAAACAACCAACCGTGCTTGGAGTTTGACTTTGACAGCACACTTCTATTGTGTGAGCCCCGGTTTATGATGTGTAGTGCAGCAGCCCTGGCAAATGTATATACAGGGTGAAAGCAATCCGCCCAGAGACCTGAGTGAGGTAATAAGAACAAGTCAATTTCAACCGATTTAATTTGACCAAGGTCTCAACATTTTTGCTATTTGTAGAGGTAGAAATTGGCTTAACAAACACTAGGCAAAAATCAAGAATGGAGGAGGATTCTCATCATCATAAAATAAATGATGAGAATGAATGTATTCTATTCAAAGCTGATTTCAAGGAAGATTGTTTTTGGCAAAGAAGTGAGTGGACCATATTTTCAGCATATGTTGCAATTTAAGTTTCTATACTTTGATATTTAGAAAATTAATGCAATGTGATAGGGCATCTCATGGTGTTTAAAAAACATTTCAGAACATATATGTTCTGCAATTCTTTCAATTAAAAAAATCTATGAAGCTTTCTGCTAAGCACGTTTATGCATTTTATTGTTTCCTTCCTGTAAAATCTGCCACAAACTAATTAGCAAAAATTAATACAACCCTCATTTATTAGAAATGTACTAAATCACTTAATTTCTCCTACTGAATGGCAAAGAAATATAAAAATTCAAGTTGAATTGCTATTTAAAACATGTATATATAAAAATGTCTATCTTATCTATATCTACATCTATATATACCTGTCTATCTATTTCTTTTCTTTTTTTTTCAGTGGTGGACATTGAACTCAAGCCCTTGTATAAGCTAGCTAAGTGCTGTACCACTAAACTATTTCATCATCCCAAGTTTAAATCTTGGCATACTGACTGAGGATTGAGAATAAGAAGTTTGATAGTTATGTGAGGATGGCCAGAATTCTGCTGAAGAGGTACCCCTATCTTTCATTATCTCTATATATGAACTTTTCTGTTCCCACAGAGAATATTACGTAAGTCTTGTTTTAAAATGAATGTGTTTGACTGGAACTTTAAAGGAGGAAACCTTAAAGGAGTGATTCATCACAGACCTGTATACACATAAACTTTTCCTTCCTATTGCATAAGATGAATTAATAGTTTTGTATTTTCTCAGAACTCTGGCATATTTTACAGTTGTCTCTCTTGGTGCTGGGTAAAGGAGCAAGGAGAATGCTATTTTACAGAGAAGATACATTTCTCCTGCTACATGACACACACACAGACTTTTTAAATGTCTTTTCTCTCTTCAAATAGCAAAATCCTGCCCATAAACAAAAGTGATTTAAAAAAAATGTTACTGTTTACTTTCCCATTTCAGTGGTATGATATGGTCATGGTCTCCATCTAGGTTATGTACAGTTTACAAGAAGAGGACAGATGAGTGTGTAGAGGGAAAGGAAGCTAACATGGATTAAGATGTGATACGCGGATGCTCCAGTTGACCAACACAACTGTAATGACAATGTATTATAAGCATATATTAGTTTAAAAAAATCTATGTGTTGCCATTTATAACATGTCCGCTATTTTAGACACTGTTACAGAATCCAAGAATTTTCTAATTAAATTCTTAAAACAATCTTGCGAAAAATATATCTAAAATATTTGTGCAAACTCTTAATAAAAGAGTTGTATCAATAGGCAATAAAATATTCCTCAGTTCAGCAATTGCTTGTTTATAGGGAAAAGTTTCCAGCATTAAGTGATTTTTTTTCTGTCATCTCATCGATTTCATAGCTTGAGGTTTGCCATGTGCAAATATTTTGTTTTCTTTTTTGAAGCCCTGTCTTAGAATAAGGCTAAAGAGAGAAGGCGAGATTGTCTAGTCCAGAAGCATGCATGTAGCATGAAACAACTTTTAAGTTTTATTTTTTATCATATACTTTATTTCCTGAAGTCCTGCTCTAATCACTTAATATCTTATAACTAATTTTTAAGGGTAATAACCCTACAATGTCCTCTTCTACCCTCCATACATTTGTTTCACTCCAGATGCTATAGGATAGCATGAATCAGATAGCCCGTGTTACCTTGGAGACCACACAACAATGGGAACAACAACTCACGAGGAGAAGTGTTCTTTCACTAGAAATTTCTGAGTCTCACTAAAGAAAAAAATCCTATACACAGTGCCAGGTATTCACAACAAATGTTTTGATTTGAATTACATTTCTTCTTGTTATACCGTGTGTGTGTGTGTGTGTGTGTGTGTGTGTGCATCCACTGGGAATTTAGCTCACAGAGCCAGGCATCAAAAGGTCAAGCAATTGCTAGTAATTTTTTCATTCTGTATTTTTTATAATCACTTTTATGAAATGCACTATTCTGTTTTTAGTTCTACTGGTCTTGATTATTCCCTTGACTAGTTTTTCCTAATTAATCAAAGATATGTGGAATTTTGCTTCTGCTGTACAGCTTGTCTTCATTTTTGAGTTTTAGTGCCAGAAAGGACATTTATCTTATCCAGCTGCAAACTTCAATAAGCTCTCCATTTCTCTAGGTCACTGATGGCAAATGTTAAACAAATTTACATTTGGGATTTTCTATTCATTTCCCACCCAGTTGACACTGAGCCAATGATAACCAACCACTCAATAGCTAGGCAGCTCCCGATCATTTGTGTGACCCAGAGTGTGTTTCCAGTTCGCTGATGACTCTATCATGCAGAGCTAAATCAAAAGCCTTCTGAAGTCACGAGACATCATGTCTGTTGCTTTCCCTCGATGTTCTAAGAGTGCCTTCCTTTGAAAAAACATAAAAAGATTTTTCACTGTACCAGTCTAGATGTTAAAAGTATTTATTAAACACAACATTCTGCATGGTGCAACTTGACAACCTTGTAAAGATAAAACCTACAGTACAGTGTCTCTTCCTGGCCCCTTTGGGCTTATTCAAAGTCTGCTTAAAATCAGGAGTTTCTTGTCAGACTCCCAGGAGCTTATTAACTCAGTTTTCGGTTCATTTTTATTATTTCATTAGATAAACTATGAATGATAAACTTGTCAACTGACTCAAGAGAAAGAGTTAACCTCTGGGCCCAGCAAAGTGACAAGTTTCCTTCTGTCAATGACAAGGAGGCTGCCTGGTGGTCAGGGTACCTGGGGTCTCCTGTCAGTTATTTGGGGCTGTGTGCTCTTGGACAAGACCCTTACCTCGGCTTCAAACTCACTGTCTAAAAAATGAAGTCAAGCAGTCAACTACTGTACTTATTTTACCTCATGTGGAGGGGAATCCCAACTGTCAAATCTGATGGAATATATGTAAGTTAATGCTCTAAAACATTTAGCTATATTAATAGTTTTCAATAATAATGAAAAGAATGTACCTCCTAAAGATAAGGATATCTAGATTCTGAAAACTAAAATTTCTATTTTTATGGCAAAGATTATGGTTGAAAAAATAAATGTACTGTGTTATATTGTTAAGATTTTTTAAAACCAAGTTGGTTTGTGGCAAAATGAAAGCAACTATTTTGATAATTCAAGATAAAAACTGCTTCCTTTGGTCTGGGGATTTAGCACAAGTGCTTGCCTGGCAAGTGTGAGGTCCCGAATTCAATCATCAGTAACAAAAAACTCCCCCAAAACAAAAAAAAACCTACTTCCATTGAAATTCTCCAAATTTCTTTTGTGGGTTTGAAATTTACTTGGGGGGGCCAAAGAACCACTATGCTGCTGCTTCCTATAAAGAGGTGGAAAAACAACATCAAATTACATTTCTTTTTGGAATATGCAGATGAAATTAAATGTTTTTATGTAATCAAATTATTTTTTGAAAAATTTTAACCCTATATTATTTTTTTTGAGTCAAATTAGTATGTGTTTTTGTATTACATCCAGAGAACACATTTCCTCTGAAACTAGAGGTAGAAGGTATAAATTAATGACATGGTTTAGTTCCAATCTATGTCTCAATATTACCTTGGGAGAAATTCCTTTTAGGGTAGATGAAATGTTCACAAGAGGTACTGAAATAAAAATTTTAATTTCCTATGACTTTTTCTATCTTATATGTTCTAAACAATCTTAGAGGGTTATAATGATGATACGGATTATTTTGGGAGGCAGAACGGAAGGAAAGGTGCAGAGAATCTGTTAGGACGTTAGCATTTCATCTACTGCGTGTGCTACTCACCTTAAAATGGCAATGCTGGGTTTTCTTAGAACTCCCCAAATCCTCATATGCTAAAGAAATATGTCTGGCAACAGACTCGATCTCTTCTTTATTTATGAATTCCAAATTTACCTTGAATTTTGGCTTTTGTTTCCTGACAGATTTTTTTTTTTTTTAAATTTGTTACAGTTTTTCTGAAATTCTTTCTCTATTCATGAATCTGGAAGGGAAAATATTAAAATTAGTAGCTAATTATATCCTATAGGAAAGGTGAAATGTTGCTTGGGATTCATAATTATATCTCAAATAATTTTAGCTTTTTGGTATAGTTAATATGTTATAAATGCTAATTTATAAATACTTTATTGCAATCATATCATCAAATAGGAATCTTGTAAATGGCATAAATGACTTTACCAAGACAATCAGAATTATCTTCTATTCCAGAGAAATAGGTCAAAACAGATTAGTACAAATCAAATAAATTACTAAACAATATATCTCTATCTTTATCTCTATCTCTATCTCTACCTCTATCTCTCTCTATCCCTATTTCTCCATGATTTGGCCTCCAAAGGGTTTAGGCACACATACTTACTCCTGTTACTTCTTTGAGATTTTTAGTGCAATTTTTATGATTTCATATTCTACATGGCAGAATAGAAATGAGGCAGACAAGCACCTTCTCCCTGGCCCATGAAATTTATTCCTCATCTCATTTTAGTAGCTTTGTAGATGAATGTGCTTATAATAATTGTAAGGATCAATTATCTGCAGCAATTTTAAAGATTTAAAGATTTTCTGTAGATTAAGAGCATGCTCTAACAATCTGTAGCAGTTTTAAGTGGCACAGAAATGCATATAAATAAATAAACAAATGTGTCTGCATCTGGGGCTTTGTACCTCAGAGTCATGGGAAAGGAAAGAGAAGGTGACAGTGACAGAGAGGCACGGTTTGGAGGGTGAGTGTGTTGTGCATTTCCTCATAGGTATGTGTGTGAGAGGAGGGTGGGGAACGAATTAGGCAGACAAAGCTCAGCTCCAAGATCAGCCAGACACACCCAGTGGCCTATTACTGCTGGGCGGAGGGATACAATACAAGAATTACGGATAATTCTAGTTTTCTGTATTTATTTAGTTACTTATTTTTGCAGTGCTGGGAATTCCAGTAATTTTAGAAGGATTTTTCCTAGTTTTCTTGGTCCCCTGCCCTGCAGTGGTGTTTCAGCAGGTGCTGAGAGTTGGCCTAAGGGTCATCTCCCGACACTCAACTTTGTCCTGGCCCTTGGCTGAGGGTCTCGGGTTCACAGGGCCCCCCAGCCAGCGTGCTGGGCGTGAGTGTGCATCATCCAGTGAATGAGATTCTGCTGAAGCCCTGAGCAGCGTGGACCGCACAGTCTTCCCCTGGCCTCTCCACAGGACTTGGCTTTCTGGTAACATGGCAGGCAGGGTAGCTGGACTGCTCGCGTGGTCAGCTGCAGCTCCAGCTGGTACTGCTCCCCAAAACAAGGACACTACATTTTGCTTTCTGACATAGCTTCAGAAGCCATGAGATGCCACAATCCGTTACATTGTTGATTCAGACTTACAAGCTTCCCCCAGCTTCAAGGGCAGGGGACATGGCTTCCATCCCTTAAAAGCGTAAATACTAAGACATGTTGTGATGACAGGATGGGAAATATGGTTATAACCATCTCTGGAAAATACAAGCTGTTTACAGAGCTTGTGTGAGTTTTTCCTCTTCTTCACACATACTTACATGTGAGGTAAGTTCACATCTCCACTCCTGACTCCTACATCTGTACCTTGAACTGCCTATTTGAAATTTCCAATGGATGTTACAGCAGAGGTTAATGGCTGACCTCCAGGACCACTCCATCTATACTGCTAAAGCACATAGTGGGTATGACAGCTCAGAATAAAGCCTGTACACCCACCTCACCCACAGCCCTGGTGTGTGGTACAGTTGAGTGATAAAATTTTGGTCAAGGTTCCATGTGACAGATTTTGAGGCCCTTTGTTGATTCTCGTAACTTCCATACTACTTCTTGGACTTCACTAAGTCTTGGGCTTTGAGATGATACCCACACCCTGGAGCTAACGAAGAAGAAAGCTGCAATGATTACCTACTTCCAGATTCTAATCCAAGAGAGATTAAACTTTCTATTTTATTTGGAATACTCTTATTCAGGATCTTGGTCACTCACCATCGAACCTAATCACCCTTGGTTCAGATACATAGCTCATCTTAAACTGGACACGGAAAACAACACAACACCCGATTTCTTTCTTGTAGTTTTGTCTGTACATGATATAATTTGATTCTTTTTTTCTCCTTCCCCTCCCCTCTTTTCAACCCTTCTTTCCCTTCTTTATTTACAAAAGGTTTCCATTAGTACTATTGCTTTTTTTTTGACACATACTATGAGGTGTATGGTACCATAGTTTGATACACCTATATAATGCATGGTGAGCAAGTCAGGATAATCAACATTTCTCCTTCCTAAAAGTAACTATTGTTTTTTATGGGACTTGCAAGCATAATTTTCCCTGCTAGGGCAAAGGAGTCACTAGGGAAGACAACACATACACGGTTTTATAATTAGTGTGTCTGTTTTGGGCTGCGTATCACTTTTCAGAGCACTGCCCCACATATGGTGAAGAGGACTGACTCACTTTAGGAATGAGAATTCAGCAATGAATTGTAGGGTATTTTTGTCAAGGTAAATTAATCTTTCCTCTGCTTTAATCCTTTTGTTTCAATTCATTCTCACTGAGCTTTCATAGAGAATGTCCCATGTTTTTATATTTTCATCCATACTACCTTCTTTTATTGAAAAATCCATAAAGTCAAAGGAATCAGTTTTCACGCTACCATTCAGAATAACAGGCACTATGCTTTGGAATTATTTTTGTTACTTCTGCTGATGATAATGGAGACACTACATAGCCACATGCCAGATATAAATAGTGAAGGGACAATTATACTCTATCTTCGATAGAATTCTTCCCTGGTGCTTTGGCTTCACTGGAGTCCTCTGTAATAGTACAACAGTATGCATGGGATGGGCTTGCAAAGCTATTTTCAATTTTGAAAAAACTAATATACTTTATCAAAATGAGGAAGAATAAAGTCTTCCTTTATTATTCACAAAAGGTAGGCTTTCTCTTTCCACATCAAAGGAGAAATAGAATTGAGGTTATTAATTTGGTGACTCTTCGGGTGGTTTGTTGTGGGTAGAGTTGTGTCAGTCAGCCTTCTAATATTAAAACAAAATATTGGAGGTAACCAATTTAAAAAGTGGAAAAGTTTGTGTTGGCTCACATTTTGGAGGGTTCAGTCCATGACCAGTTGGATGTATGATCATAATGAGGTGGCACCTCACAGTAGAGAACTTGTGGTGGAGAAGGATGCTTACTTGTTTTATAGCTGCTGTGAAGCAAAGAGAGACAGGAAGAGAAGGGACATTGTTCCTAATATCACTTTCAAGGGTCTGCCGCTACTTGGCCAGAAGACTTTCAACCATGTCTTACCGATAAAGGTTCCACAGCCTCCCAGTAGTGCTGGGGAACATGCCTTCACCTTGTGGGCGTCGGGGACACTTATCCAAATCACAGAAACTATGTACTTGTATATAAATATAAACTAAATGTATGTAATATGTATATCTGACATATGTAAATCTGTAATTTTGACATCTGATGTTATATAGTTGTACATAAATGTATGTAATATACACATCTGACATTCTCTATATAATTTTTCACTATTTTCCTCATTAGCTGAGTGTGACACTTTGATCAAGTTATATTTATGTCTCAATTTCCTCATCTGTAAAATAGGGGGAATAATGGAGTTTACATATGGCATGAATGTAATGTGTACATACATAGATATTGCAGAAACACTGTATACATACAATGAACCTAGCCATTGTTAATATTTTAGTACAACTCTATTTACATATATAAACATATATACACATGTGTAAACTATCCTAGATTTAATTTATATACTAAGCCATATTAATAGTATTAATTGTATACCATGATTATAGTCGATGGAATTATAGCCTTAGGAATTCAGTTACAAGGCAAGCTGATCTTATATATATTCCACATAAGGAAGACAAATCAAAACCAACTTCCCAAGCAACTAAGAGTATCTGCAACCTGTGAGCCAGGTTGTAAACCACGCATTAGTGAACGGCTCTGGACCACAGGCTTCCAGACAGCGTGGAGTTATGTATTTTGAAGTAAGGTCCATGAACGTCACGTGGGATATGAAAATGGCGTCAAGTGTTTGCAGTAACAGTACAGTAACTGAGGAGTATGTCCTGCCTGATGGAATTCTCTTCTTGTGGGCTGCTGCCACTGCATCTCTAGAGCTGCACCTCACTCACCTTACTGAAATGTGTTTTTTAATTTTAAACCAAGTAAATCAAAACAACTCCATTGTCTTTGATGTTGTAAAAGAAAAATATTTTTTAAAAATAGCAATGAAAGTTATGTATGAGGCTAAAACTCCTTTCCATTTTTAGGCCCTGTCTCATGTCCTCAGTAATCACTTCAAAGAAATAACTCTGCTTTTGTATTTTTTATTTTTTGTAGAAAAATTAGCACAGATATTATATAGTTGTGTTTGTGTGCATGTGTGTGTGTGTGTGTGCGCGCGTGTGTTTCTGTGTGTATGTGTGTGTATTCTAAGTCTTCCCAGGTAGGACTGTATTATAAATGCTGACGTATAACTTGGTTTTTTTATTTAATCACCTGTGACTCTAGAAATATATTTTATTTTTTAATGGTTGCGTAATGTTCTGTTTTATGACAGTATCACAATATATTTTCACATTTTAAAAGCAAAACTTTACATTATTTTGCTGATTATTCTTATATAAATAATTCTTTTTTGATACTGGGAATGGAATTCAGGACTTTACATTTGCTAGGTAGGTGCTATGACACTGAGCTATATCCTCGACTTAACAAACAATTTTGTAAGGAACATTTTAATCAGTTCAGGAACATCTTTTTATTAGAGTTAATTCTTAATAGGAGAATTGCTGTGTCAGAGAACATTCATTCATTGTTGTTTTCAGTGACTATTACTCAATTAAACAAACACAATTTACATAATTTAAAACTCTTACCAAAATTGTAGAGTTCCGCATGACCTGCTTTTCCACACCTTGCATCAACACTGGGTATGATGAAACTTTGAAAATTATGCCATTCCAAGATATAACTTACACTTGTAGGTGATTTAGAATTTCTTTGAGTTAGAGACTGTTTTGTATATGATAGTCCATTAATTTTATTTCCATCGTGAATTTTCTATTTGCATTAATTGCTTATTTTTCTATTAGTCTTTCTATTTTGGTTCTTTTTCAGTAGTTTTTTAAAATAATTTCCATAATTTCTGAAGGCAGTATATAATTAGCAATGTATTATAAAACATGACGCAAAATATTTTCTTCTATTTGTCACGGACCTTTTGTATTTTTTGGCATTTTCTTTAACAATGTCTTGATTTAGTGTCTTATGTAGGAAGGTTTCTCATTACAAAATTGAAGAAATATTTCCCCATGTTTTAATATTTTGATGGTTTTATTTTGTATTTCAAAATCTTTGATCCATGTGGAATTTATTTTGGCCTAAGGAGGCATTTTCCTTTCAAACCAAGAGGCAGATGTCGCTATAGTATTTACAGAATAACATGTTAATGATTCATTATCGCTCTAATAAAGTATATTGGCTCAGGTTTTAGAATCAGCAATACCAAATCCAAACTTTGATGTGTGCATTCCTCCCTCGTCTCGGGGCTGCCCATCTTATCTGAGGGCCTTGGGATGAGATGTGTCGCTGGAGATCGGTCCCTGCAGGATCCCCGGCGCTGCACATGCTTATCGGAGGTTACGGGATGTCAAGGCAGGGTAGCTGTCTCCTCTTCCCGCTGGCGTCCGCGGAAACACCCTCATTTCATCAGGTTTCTGGTTGATGATCTGCTTGGATCTCCGTCCAAAGCTGGAATGGCCTGCATTCTCTCAGATAGCTCCGCTGCTGTTATCTCAGCCGCTTTTGAGCCCTTCCTCGGCTGCTGCATCTTTCTCAGTGCTGCCCTTTCCTGGGTGCCGCCCTGGAAGGGTTTCTGCAGGGCTCTTTGGAGCTTTTTCCTGCATAACTTCCACAGGCTACCTGTTCATCTGCGCCTCCTCTGCCAGGCTGGGACCTGGGGATACTGCATGAGGACCTGTGGCTCTGGCCCTAACACTAACCACCCCGCTGCCCGCAGGCCTCAGCAGTGCTATCCCTCCTTTGCTCAGACACCTGCTTCCTCCTGCAGGCCTGGCTGTCCCTCCCAAGGGTGCTCTTCCTGGCAGGTATGGGTGGGTGGGAGGCTCAGTAGGGAAAACTGGCTCTAACTGAACACTTAGCATTCTGGATCTTTGTTGTCTCAGGCCGGGATCTCAACCTTTGACACTCCAAGAATTTGACTCTATTGTTCTCTTCTGCAAATCATCAGCCCTGCTCCCCAAGGCAGTGGATGGACCAGTCTTTAAGTGGGACAGGGACACTGCTGGAGACGAAGTACCAGGACAAAGCGCATTTTAAAATGTGTCAGCACAGCGGCCCTCTGTGCTGGTGGTGTATTTAGTACTACAGAGAAAACCAGTTATCAAGAGTCAGTTATAGAAGATGAAATGAAACAAAATGTATCACTTTTCTTAACTCAGCAAAACAAGTTTAAGAATTTCATTGTCACTGGTCTAAGAAATATCTGCACGGGAAATTTGTGGAACTCTGCTAGATCTCAGCCAATTGATGAATGTGTCACAAACACATTGTTTGTTCCCAGCTTGGCCCTGCTTCCTGATGAATTACATATTCTCTCATCTCTAACAACTGGCCCACAGCACACCTCTATCACACCTAATAGAAACACATCTACACATTCCATTCACCTTATGCATTCTCAAAAAATAGTAAATACATTTTTAGACACGAATCTAAATATCTGTTTGAATTGGAACTAGTCTTCTTTGAACTCTTAAACAAACAAAAATTACCCCTAAAGTTTTAAGACTCTAGACTCTCCCACCATTTCAAATATCACGCTCTCTCACAGACTAAATGTTGGATTGGGAGAATGTAATTGAAGAATCATCTCTTTAATTCAGATTTATTTTTTCTTCTAATATATTTTGAAGATTCTAGACACCAGCAATAATGCACTTCAGGAACATTTTACCGGTTATCAAAATAGTCTGATAGAGTTAATTAAGACCTTAAGTGAAAATTGTTTAAAGTATCTTACAGGGCATCCGTTTTCCTTACACTTAAAATTATTCTGTGCTACGAAATTGATCATTTTTAATGGCTTGAAAATATTTCAGCCACTAAAGTAAGATTAGTTTTAGGGCTCCCAAAGCCAAGACAATGTTAATAGGATGCTGCACCTACAGTTCTCATAGGAGGACTGCACAATTCTTAGATTTAAATGTGGACCACTAATTATATTTATGAAATTATTCCTGACTGAGGCCATTTAGTACTCAAATAGTACCCCAGAGAAGGAATCTTTTATCTGCAGAGCTGTCATAGATAAGCAACATAATCAAAACACTCTCCATGAACAAAATTTATTTTTGACTTGAAAGAATATATCACACTGCCCACCCACTTATTCACAGTGAGTTATGCTGGTGCATGGAATCTCTGCTACAAAATTAACCATATTACTCGTGTTAGGAATTCAGAGTAAGCTGAGCTCATGTTGGATCTTATCCAGTGAAATTTATTCAGTGAAAATACTAGAGGCAAATCTCGTTTGAAAACTTTTCACCTGTACGTAAGGGATGTCTTGCTAGACAGGGCACCTGGGGACAATGTCACAGTGAGTTTCCAGTGAGGTAATTTAATTTGTTAAATTAAATAATTAGATTTACTTCTCATGCTGGTAGGAGGCAGAGACGCAGAGAAAAAGGACCATAGTTAGCGGACCATAGTCAGCGTAGGGCTTCTGTTAAATGTGACCCATGATGCGCTAACTGGAAATTTTAGAGTTAGCCAAAGAACTTCGGTAATTCAAGAAAAGTGTCAGAAAGAGAAGTCTCATTTTCAGTGGAGAAGCACTGCTGTTCTCAATAATGAGAAAGGCCATTGTATAAAGTTTTGTCTTTGAGATGCCAGTATCAAAATTACACTCCCAGTTATCTATATAATATGATTGTATTATTCTTAAAATACAATAATATTAAAACTCATGATTCTCAAGAATCTGTTTTTCGAGATGTCAAGGAACACACTCACACACACACACACGACAAATTCTCACTGAGTCTTTAAATTTGATGTTTTGTGATCTGTTTATCTTTAATGAGTCAAAAAAAGGACAATGAGTAAAGAAGTATAAAAGTAGAGTGAATTTCTAGGTACTTAAACCCGGGGGAAAAAGAACTTAAGCTTAAAAATTTGACTCTGTCAAATGAGAATTTAAGTCCAATAACTTAGCTAAAAAATGAAAAGACAAACACGTAGTCTTTGTCCTCTGGTGGCGTGTCCAAGTAATAACAGTACAAATATATTGTTTGTAAAAATGGAAAAGTTAATGATGAAAAATTGGTGATAATTGGATTATGTGTTTTTAATCTTTTGTAATAATTTTAGTTAACTATTTTCAAAAACTCATGTTGCTTGGGCCAGGGTTTGTAGCTCAGAGGCACAGTGCCTTCCTGGCAACTGAAAGGTCCTGAGTTCAATTTCTAGTACCAAAAAAAGAAAAGAAGCAAAACAGAACAAAACAAAACACCCTCATGTTTTAGCAAATATTTATGCAGTGAGGTAAAAGAGAAATGTTTCCTTCACATCAATTTTACAGTGAAAAATACCAAAGCACTGAAAATCCTGAGAATTGTTTTGCTGCTTTTAGCTGTGATCGTGACAAAACCAGTGACTACAGGCAGCATCACAATCTATGAGCCACTCAGAACTTGGCCACTCTTCAAAAGTGTCCCTCAGAAAATCTGGTCAATTAGGGATTTTGCTAGTTTTTCTGGTAGAGATTTGAAATTGTGAAAAACTCCCCCCCTCAGTTTATCCTCTTTTAAATCACACAATGAAAGATTTGATTTATATTTTTCAGAGCCTACAATGCAGAGCACAACTTAATTTATCTGTGGCTCCTCTAGAAGGGTAGGGAAAATAAAGCATAGTAGAAGTTTATTGAAAACCAAACTGAGTGATCCTGGAAACACATCTGGGCCCGATTCACACCCAGTGGAATTTGCTGTGCGAACTCCCATTGAGCTACGTAGGGCACCAGTTACCCCAGAGAAACACATCAATGCCTTCCTAACTTGGCATTTTTATAGGCATTTCTCCCAGCACACACACTTTTGCAGGTTTACCAGTGAGAATGTTAAGCATTTGAATATGTTAAATTAAGTATTCAGTTATGATAGTTAAGTACATAAAGCTGTCGGGTCTGTCTTGTGTACAAGACTCCCTTTCTGACTTTCAGAAGCACATGGGAGATGCCTGCTCACTCAGAGAACTTTCATTGTCTGATAGTGCCTTTGCCACTCAAAATACAGGAAAATGTTTAAACAGAAAATGTTTAGGAGGATAAGCAGCAAAGGCGAAGGGGACTACTTGAGTGGTTGAGTGGGCGATGAACGAATCGGAACCTCACACTGACCCTGGCCTTCGTCAGGTGCCGTCTGAGGTGCTGGGGTCCACCGCAGGCTAATGCCATGGGACAATGTCAACGATTAATTTTTTAAGATTATGTGAAAAAATACGTATTAAGAGTGCTATGGGAACATAAATAGTGCTACGTTCCTTGATGGTTTGGGATTCTAAGTATGAGAAAATCAGAGCAGGTAACAATCTAGATAGTTTTGAAGGAAGTGAGAAATTTTCCAGAAAGTCAGGCCAAGACGATTCCGGGCTGAGGGGAGAATCTGAACAAAGGCACAGTGGCAGGACAGTCCAGTGGGGACATAAGAAATTCTCACCATTGTAGATAGTTAAGTGTGAGGTGGGGGAAAAATGCTAGAGGCATGGGGCACACGGGGACCTGGAAGGCAGGTGGTGGCCATGGGAGAAGGCTCTACCCTCAGCAAGTTCTCCTCTGTTCTTTGAGCTATTTCCTTGTTTGAGGTCACACACTCCTTAGAGCAGTGATTCACTTACAGCAGGTTTTTAAATCACTTAGGAAGCTTAAAAAATTACCCAGAAGCCCAAGCCACATGACACAGAGTCTTGGGAATGAGGCTCTGTAGTTTTATAAAATCTCCAGATGTTTTCAGTACGAACTGGTGTCCCTCACAATGTGTCCTCAGGATCCCCAGCCTTGGTTCCAGCTGGAAATGTGCTGAAAGGCAGATTCTTAGCCCCAAGTCCAGATTCAGTAGATTCAAATTCATTGTGGTTCAGCGATCAGTTTCAGTAAGTCCAGGTGTGTGCTAAAGTCAGAGAATCACTGCTATGGAGAAGGCGGTAAAAGCCACCCATTCTTCCAGAAGAGTATAGGAGGCATAAGGCAGTCCCTACCCTGTTCAGCCCCATCTCTTCTCCCTAGTCACAGAAACCGGGTTAGGAATTGTTCCTCAAAGCCATCAAAGTCACTCATAATTTTTATGCATAGCAAGATGAATTTTGGCTGCTGCTGCAAAGCATGGGAGGGAAATGGGGAGAGGCTGGAGCCAATCCCGTTACCCAGGAGGCCACCACATTCCAAAATACAATGGAACGTGGTGACACCTGGGTCATATGGGGTGATAGTGAGGGAATGGAAAATGATTCCAAGGATTTTAAATTGAGCTCAGAGAGAATGACTCCTTTTCTTGGGAGAGGGGCTATAAAAATGGAAAATGTGGAGTCTGATCCCTGGTACCAAAAAAGGAAAAAAAAAAAAGGAAAATTTGAAGGCAAATATTGGTAATTACTGGCTATGTATAGGGAGTGGTATTCAGAATGCTCAGCTGGAAGATGCGGTGGATAATTACATGTCCATGTCATAGACAGGGAGGTACAGTAACTCCAAGGCTGTGAACATTTGAAGGGCTGCCTTGTGCACTGTCTGCTCATCAATAACAGTGCTAATCAGTCCAGTAGGTGTGGTTCCAATAGCCAATGTCCCCTGGAGTTGTGACAACCAAAGAAGTCCCCAGATTGACTCACATCTCTTAATGGCAAAGTCATCCCTGCTAAGAACTGGTGTGGGTGAAGCCTGGAGGCTGCATGAGGTGGTGACAATCAAATGGAGGGCAGGTATTGGAGGAGGAACCAGCAATAGATTAAAAAAGGGTTCATCAAGTTTCTGAGAGGGACATGGAGGAGACATGCAGGGCCAGATTCCCAGAAAAGGGGGCCCCGCTGGTGAGGCTGGAGAGGAGCTCTTCGGATTTGGTGATCTAGGTGCTTCTGCTGAAGAAGGACCAGAAAGGAACACTGAAGTAAATATAAGAATAAACAAGCCAACGTGGAGACTGTGACTGAAGATGACCTCTCAAGTAGATTAGTTAGGGAAAGATATGAGGAGAAAGAGGCACAAAGAATAGAGAGACGGCTCGGCTCGCAGACAAGTCGGGCTGATAGGGAAATGCCAGTAACTTCAGATAAACATAGAGCTTTATCTGAAGGAACAGAATCTTCGCCTCACTGAGAGCTCAAAATATGGATAATATTAATCATGGAACAGCATGTGTAATTCAAAGTATAGCAGCAATATATTAATTATAACAAGTGTAGCTGTCTCATATCTTTTCTTTCAATTGTTACAAGACAAACAATCTGTAAATTAGAATGTAATCCAGTTGATTTACAATACAACGAAGTCTTGCTGATATAATTTTACCTTTGGGCTGGGTGACTTTAATAGTAGTGAGTTCTTTTTTGTTTGTTTCTTGGTTTCTCTTCTCTTGCTTCTCTATGACAGTGTGGGGATCTGGAGACAATACTAAAAACAATCCTTATTTGTCCTGCCTTAGGACTGGAACCACATCTGCGGGAATGCATTTCAAAAAGGGAAATCGAGAGAGAAAGGCTTTGCTGTGGTGTATTATCCTGCCAGTAACTTTCTTGTTGCACCAATATATGAAGCAATTGTCCCTCTTCAGTGTTTTAATGATTCTATACATGTGTATCGTTTCTGCTTCCAGGTTCCCTTCCTGGCTGCATGATTTAGCCACATGGCTTTGGGCATCTTATTTTTTCAGATTTCAGTCTGTCGTTTACACAATGAGCAGGTGGGAATCAATAAGCACTGGGGTTGTTTCTGGCTTTAAAATTCTATAATTGTATGATTTCCTTTCAGCATTATCTTTGTTTGGTAAGAGCTTGCCTTAATCTGATCCATTCCTGAGCAAAATCTCTCAGATTGACTTGGAGCCCCAGTTTCTACTTTGGTTCTCACACCTTTTTGTTTATTAGGCCATAAGTAATGAGCTCTGAATGCTTAAGAACTTGCTGTGTTCATCTCATTGGTTTGTTAAGGGTATCTTCAGAGTGAGAAACAAATTTCAGGCTTCCCAATTCCCCCATCGCGGTGCTTAAAGCCAGGAGAGCGCATCACCTATGAGCGTGTAGACTCTTTGCACACATGTTTGTTCTTTCTTCAGTGTATCACAAAGCATCTTCCAAATGCAATGCAAGAATCCTTTCTTTCTGAATCTCATTTGTCATCAGCTGGATCAAAAGGCTTTAATCTCATTGGTAAAGAATCATTACGAGTTTTATTTCATGTATGAGTTTTACCATGTATAATATGACAAAATCAGCTACCTAGCATAGTCAGTTGATTTCCCAGAGAGTGATTGTATTTGACTTTATCAGTATACTGTAATTTGCACTGAGACCCCTAACTTTAGAATTCATCTTTAATTTCCTCACCTTTGTGATTGATCCACAGTAAATGGAAAGGATTATCTCAGGGGAATGATTGGCTACACACTTGGTTTCCCTAAAAAGTGTACAGTAGTTTGTTTTGGGATAAAGAACAGAGTTCTACTTCTGCCCTGGAAGTTGATTTAAATGGGATTTTAAAAAAAAACTAACTTATAAATTCCTGTCCTACATTAAGTTTTGTGGATGACAACAGAGGTGCTTGCTTATATTTTTAAGGTGATTGTCTTCATGTCTCTGTGGCATTCTGCTCATTGAAAGAGTGCAAGCTGCTTTTAGTCCCATAAAGTGTATTTTTCTTAGCCCACTGTTTGGTATTACAGTCATGCAAACTGAGTCCAAAGTGTCACAGGGAAAATTAGAAGTAGGATTGCTCTGACACAGAAAAAAATGTTCCGAATGGCTTCTCCCCTCACTAAATACAGATGGGCTCAGGAGGGTGGGAGAGAACAGGACAGAGGAAGGGAAGAAAGGGCCATGGGTGGCTGCAATGCACTGAAGAAATGTTTGCACTGACCGAGAAAATAATGATTTAAAGACGGGCAGAACTGGGGGAAGCATCCCTTCTCCGGCATCTGGAGAGAAGGGATGCATTTAAATCACTCTGAGCAAACACTTCAGGCGGACCTGGACTGGACGAACACTACTCAGGGCTGCCTTTTATTGTCTTTGTTTCCTTCCATTGTTACAATTTGTTAACATGGGGTGGGGTGGTAGTTTTTGGAAATACACTGAACTGCTTCTCACCAGCGTCTCTCTTCGTAAACCCCGGAATAGTCTCGTGTTTGCAGGGTGAATCAGTAACAAACACCACAGCTGCACCTCTTTCCTGCTGTGCCAAAGGGCTCAGGGGGACTCTTCTCTTTGTTTCCCTGGCATGATCTTTTTATCCATCTTCTTCATTTTTCCTTTAGCTTTTAAAAAAAATCTAACATACTTTGCTCACACATCGTGTACCTTTTGTTCGAAACACCGTTTCGAATTCATGGTCTACATAAAGCCTTTGATGACTAAGCTAAACGCTTGGGTCTCTTTGCCTGCTTTCTACGTCTTCTGCTGTTTTCAGTGCACCTCTGCGAGTTACCACTGTCTTCCAGATTGTCTCCCTGGGTCGTGGAAACATGTTTTGGTTCCCCAACTAGGAATTTCTGCTTCTTGCTCATCTCCTTTAATGCCTAGCACAGTGCTGGGGCCCAAATACTTCCGGAATGAATCATGACAAGCTGAAGACTGCAAAAAGATAAAAAGAGAATCATCCTGAAGCCCTTCTGGCAAAGGTCAGTTGCAATTTATGACAAATGTCAGTAGCTGAAGACAAGCGATGGGTGCTGCTCCCAGATCCAAAGGAGAGATGACACCAGCACAGAGCAATGTGAAGCGATTGTTCCTTATTCTTAACAGCCCATGTATAATCCTAAATGATACATGCAGGTTGGCATAGTGGACTCGGTGTGATTCCAGGGATATCTCAGGCTTATTTAACAATGCTACCCTTAGAACAACATTAGCATACTAATCTGTATTACTGCCTGCAAACCACAGTCCTTGGTATTTTTTACCCGGACGATTGAGACTATCGCCCCAGATAACCAGGATAATATTTAGCACGATGGCCTAGGATTTTAAGAGGGCAGCATGGGGAGGAAAAGTCACAGATTTAAATCATTTTTCCTCTTGTAGTGTTCTTTCTGATAAGGCACACAGTAAAAATCCTCTGAAGTTTAGATCTCTCTCCTTCCCCTGCTTGCGTTATCACGCACTTCACTGAGCTCGAAAATTGCAAAAGAAAGACACAGCTCCCCCAACCCCCAGCTCCTAAAGTACTCTGTTTATAGTCAGTTTGCTGCCTGGATCTTATGTTTTAACACATGCTGTAGTGTTCAGATTGCAAACACAGCGGAGGGATGTTTAAATCCTAAAAACAAACTGTTTTCATTGCAATGTGCAAAACAACATTCCACGAAGACATTTCAATTAATATTAGCTGAGTGAGGGGAGCCCTCTCTCTGTGGCCTGTTCAGTGTTTGGCCTCTCTCTGTGGAGACTGCCAACCAGGGTGCTGCCAATTAATGCCAGCTGTGATCTGTTGTTTGCTTCTGACACCTGGGAAGTCCCAGATCATCAGAATCCTGCAAACAGCAGCTGGCTTAGCGGAGGCTGCCAGACTTGAGGGATTCTGAGATCTCTCCGCAAAGGTAGGGGGCCGTCTTGCTTTAGTTAAGGGAACAGTCTGCAATAGCCAACTTAAAACCCAAGAAGACTTACATTAAACAACCCCTCGAATTTGGGGAGGATCAGCTCAGGCCCGTAAGCCTCATAGTTCAGTCTAGGTCTATCTTAAAAAAAATCGACAAATGTTCTTAATCCTTTCTTATAAAGCTAGTTATAATGGTATTTCTGGGGCTTGTTGTTTCTCTTTGAGGTTCTCAATTTGGTCCACTTCTATGCTAATTTTGCTTATGTTAAGAAATGTTTATGTCTTCACTTTACTTAAAATTCATGCTTTCTGTGATAATGCACAATCTAATTTTCTCATGGATAAGACCAGCATTTATTGAGAGTTTATTATGTGCCAGGTACTAAGCCCCTCATAGGTTCTATCATTTTATTTCATTCATCTTTAATAAGTATGTTTGATTGTAGTAGTAATGTCAAGTGGATGAAAAGTCAAACGGATCAAGTGTTGCTATTTCTGCCTTTACACACCAGTGTTCTTAAATCATAATAGGTGTTTTATACTGAACTCAAACCCACTTTGAGGAAGAGCTTGAGCAGGTGGTACTTCCTGGCTGCCTTTCACCATGATGAGGTGGTTGGTAGAGTTGCCTCCTCCTTTTTTGTTTGGGACTTAGGAAGGTTCTGATGCTTCCTCTTAAATTGTAAATCGCAGGGAGAGAGAAATTTCCTGTATGTGTCACAGTTGTTGACCGTGCAATTTGTAAACCCTAATAAGGTCCTATAGGAATAGCAAAAAGCACCACGGGCTACTGCTGGGACAGGCAATGTTGAGAGTGCTGGTAAATATAACCAGACCTGAGTGGATATTCTGTCTCCTGATGCCTTTCTTCTTTGTATTTTAGATCATTTTCACAGATTCCCTTCAAAATGGGCTGGTAGCTTCCTTCTCTAGGAGGCTGCATATTGTCTTAAATGGCAGTTACTTTATATTCCTAATCATTGGAGGCTAAGATGAAGGATTTGGCACTTGATTGATTCAGTACATAATTCCATGTCTCAGGAAGTAAAAATCCAGAGAACTAAGTCTCTGGTCTAGCTCTCATTAACAATTTGATCCAAATCCACTTGAAATGTTCACACTTGAAGTCATCACGGAAGATGGTAGCATTGTTTGTTTGCTGAGGTCTCTTGGTTTAGTTGGATAATTATATTAGAGTTTACAGTTTCCAAGTAATACTTGATCTCTTGTAAATCCACCTAAAATTTCTCAAAGAGCTCACATTTATTTGACAGTAGCGGAATATACAAATTGCATAAAGATGAGAGTACTACTAAATTCAATGTGCAAAACTGCAGAGTTGTCATACTCATTTATTTGAAATAAAGTATGTTAAGTGGGAAAGGAACTTTGGAGGAAAAAGGATATTTTGATGATTTCTTCCAGACAGATCACAAGCAGGAGATGCATTTCATCTGGGCCGGCTTGTTTGGAAACCTAGAGCCTCAGCCTTCGCTGCTCCAGAGCTGGTGGACTCAGTCCTGAGTGTGAGTTGTCAGCATTACTAGCCCTGCGCCACTTTATTTAGGGTTTGCCCCAGGGAGGAATTAAAACCATTCTTTGCTCTACCCCCCATACAGCCAAACAAACAAAATGCCCTCATCACATCTCTCTATTCTTTAGATCTTTGAAAATCAAGTTAATTTTCAGAAGACTTGTATAGGATTGTTGTAGCTAAAGAACAAACCAGAAGTCTGTCTACTCCCTCCACCCATTAGCTCTAGAAGACACCTCCATCTCACATAATAACACCAGAAAACTCTTCACAGTAACTCTAATCGGCCTGAGTGTTGGCACTTTCTTCAGCTGCACTTCGTTACATGAGTGGGAACTTTGTGAATTTTTTTTTTTAGTGCAACCAAATAGCCAACGTGTGAAGGTTAATGCCGCTTGGTGGGTGACTCTCCAGATGACAGGCCTGTGGGGAGGAGAGTATCCCTTGGGTACGCGAGCCAAGTTACATCCGAAGACCTTGAGTGCTTTGGCTGCAGCTAGAAAGCTGCCGGCTCACTGAGCTAAAACCAAGATGTTTCACACCTGTGAGAAACTGTTGCACCTGTCCAACACGGTTCCCAGGACGTCTTCACTTCAGCTTGGCAAAGCTGTGCGGCAAACACAGGCAAGCTTAAAATAGGGCTATTTTTAACTGAAAATGTACTGACTTTCTTTTTGAAGATGCTGATACAACTTCTGACACTCTCGGTGATGAGTGGTGTACAGCAGCCGATTCAGCTCCAAGACTATCAAATCTCCCACACGCAACTCCCAGGACAACAGCACAGCCCCTGGAAGTGTATCCTTCCCAGAAGAAGATGAAGAGGGTGAAATGAAAGGCCTGGGGAGGACTTGCCGCCTCAACAGTTAAGGAGGGAGGAAACCCCCTGGGAAGACAGAGATGAAGTCACAGGGCTTGAAATCGATATGGCCTAGAGAATCCTAGCTGACTCTAATCTCTTCTAAACACCTTTCTCCTTCGAGTAGACATCAGTTCGAAGAAAGTAGCTGGAAGAATGTTTCTCAGCAAATCTGAATGGTAAATTCTCTAAGAAAGGGTACGTTGGGAAGCCTCATTGCGTGGCTTCTTACAACAAACGTTTTTCCTTTTCCTTAGACCTTCTCAAGGAATTCTCAAATTGATGCAATGAAGAGTCATAGGGACTACTAGTACTGTCAGTCCTCTAGGGCCATGTATTTGGAAGGACCCAGTGGACTTGCGCATGTATGTATGCATAGCAATATGTCTGAAAACTGGGACTCGTGCCTGTAAAGTAGGGAGACTTACATAAAGGATGGGATGGCTTAAGTAACAGACAGATAGAAACTTTGTTTTGTGTGATCACGCAGAAGTCTCCCTAGACAAAATAGGTGTAATAATAATCGTTCCCACATCTGTATTTAGACTTTGGTCCCATCCCTTAAATCAGAGTTATAAATCCTGTGGGGCTGGATTAATCTGGCTTTCTGGATAGTTGTAAACTGAAACGCTGTCCTTTGGTTCATGTAAGGAAAACCAAGAAACCTTTGTAGAATGGAGGCATGGGGAGGGATGTTCTGGGGGTCCGAGACCCCAGAGATGTCCTGGGTTTGCTCCTATTATCTACAGAGAAGACTGGAAGTGTCTCAGTGAAGCAGGAGTAATAAAAAGAGCTTAGGTTTTGGGGTCAGAAGGCTCTGGATTTGGATCCTGGCTCTGCGATCACTAGCTTTGTGACTTTAGGTTTGTGACTTAACCTCTCTGACCCCAGGTTTCATTTGTAAAAATGGAGGTAAGATCCACATTATGAAATTGTTTGGGGAATTAGGGATAATTATATAAAGTAATTATATAATTATATAAAGTGTTTGGCATTTAATAATTGGTGGCTGTTTTTTTTTTTATATCTCATTATTTGATTACAGTGTTGAGAAGGCCCCAAAACCACAGTCAGAGGGCTCTGAGATTATGATGTCCTGCCCCATTCTGTACCACGTGTGCTGCCGAAAGCCCCGGAGCAGAATTTATGGCTGAACATTTTTAATAGTGCAGGGCCTAACACCTGACAGATTGAAATGCTCTTGGCAGGTTCCTTGATCATGCTGGTTTGCACCTTCATCTTCTTCCTTTCCCTGTGAGAGGATCTAATCTCTGGAATAAAACTTACTTAGATTATTAGCAAAAAAAGCACATGCTTCCAGTTTGATCTGATGCTGAAACGCAGATTTCCTTCTTGCTTTGAGAAAACCTCCCTGGAAAGATGGAAAGAGATCCCCTCTAAGATTCACTCTGATTAGAGGGGGACCTGCCAATTTACAAGTCCACTCGTGATGAGAACCCCAATGCCAAGAGGCCAGCACGTACCTGTTAGACCATGGCAGGCACATGTATTTGTGTGGTTGTAGCTGTTTTACTGTTTCCAAAACAACCTCACAAAGCACGGTAAGAAGACTATTTGGATCAGTACTGGCCCGTCAGGGTGCTGGCCCTATGCTCCGCACAGGCATTCCTAGAAAACACAGTAGGCTGCCTCCTTAACCAACCCCCACAGAATTCGTGTTGCTGGCCTCCGGCCAGTTGGACTTCTCTTGGACTCCTTACAAGACCTTGTCCGTATTTTGTTTTTATTAGTTCTTACCACTCTTTCTCTTGCTGTTAATGTTTCATTGGTTTAAGCTCTCAGTAGTCTTTCTGCTTTCTCAGCAACTTAAAAAAATAAACAAAACCAAGTGAGTGTCGGGGTGGGCTCCCCCCAATTTACAGCACTAATTGTATAATCACCACCAAAACTCAGCACACTAAGTCCTGTTTGTTTTTCCACGCAGGCAAGGCTGGGTCTTTGCACTGGGAAATGTCTTTCTGCCCATTTGTTGGATGGAGGACACACTTCTACACAAATGCAGTAGGTACCACCATGCCAGACAGGCTGCAGCTGCCAGCACCCTCCGCTGCCTCCCTGCAAGCCAACCATACAGTGCTGGTGAAGAAGCCTACTGAGAAAGTTAATGGTTATAAAAAGCACTTATTTACATCTGTTTTAGTGTAGCCATGAAGAGTGCAATTAATTACGAAGTTCCTGGTGTGGTAAGAATAATCATAGAGCAGGAATGCAAACACGTGATTTCCAAAGAGAATTTTATTCCATATGGAATTTTTTCCCTAACGAAGAATTAATTGCAACTTTAAAGTAGGTTTGATTGTGTCTATGAAAAACATTTTAACTACTGAGGAATTCTAAATGACTTCAATTTAGAATTTTCTTCTTTACATTGTTAGAGTTAAGAGAGAAGTGCTTTGATCAAGCTCCGAGTTACAGAATTTATTAGAGTAAAGGGAAGAGGATAGCCTTCAGATGTTTTCTGTGGTGAAATGTTGAAGTTAAAAATTTTAAATGTTTGCAGACTAAAGACATGCTCGGCTGTGAGGCCTGAAAGAATAAACAAAATGTGACATGTTTTATTTTGTTACTTAACCCTTGTTTAAAAAAGCACAACAAAAATGTATATAAATCATATTTTTATGCTTTTCTGCAAACACAGACATGGATTTTTGGTGATTATCCTCCAAGTAGTGGCGTCATGCCATAGGGTATGCGGTGGTTAGTGTGTATGCAAATAGCTTTAATTTTGGGGATGGTGGTCTCCTGAAGCTGAATGTGTTTAAAAATATCCAATATAAATTCCGTGAAGGGATGCCTGTCCCTCTCTGCCGCCATATGCTGCACATTCCAAGATTTTGCTCTAGTCCAGTGATGCATAATGCAAAAAGACGAAGAAGGAAACAAAGCAGCACACAGTAGAAAGCAAGATTGGCGGGGAAATGATGCACTTTGCTGTCTGGACAGAATAAGAATGTGACTTGCAAGAGGAGGGAAAAGGAATAAAAAAGACTTGGATGCAGGCGACAACCTATTTCTATCAAACGCAGTTACAACAGTTGCTGAGGAAGAAATTGCAATCAATGACAAAGAGCCCTTATCGCATGCAACTTTAATTTGATTGGCACAGCATTTCCATTCTATGCTAATGAGTTACAGATGAGAACTGCTAGCACCTTCGGAGTGCAATTGAACATTCATCAATCAGTTACTTAAATGCCAGGCTATCTGAGATAGTAAAGGAAGTTTTTGCTGTTTTGGAGATGAAAGTAAACAAATTGGAAATCTTGAGTTAATTGAGAAAAGGATACACGTAGGTAAGTAGGATGTCAGTGCAGGTGCCCTATTCTTGGCAGAATAAGTCCGTCCCTGCAAAGCTAACAGGAAAACAGATTCTCTTAAGCAAACCCTGTTTTTCTGTTGACTGGTATTATACAATTATTGACTGTTACTCTTGGGGAAAAAAAGCACTGATCCTACAACATAATAAGATCACTCTCTCCAGTATGCAATGTTTTTGACAATATATATTTAAAAGGCAAATTGCCATCTACTAAAATATTAATGATTCCCAAAATATCAGCAACACTGAGAATGGCACAATTAAATAACTGTACTCAAGTTATTGCAAAACAAAAATGTCAAAGAGAAAAAAACTCCTCAAAACACCTGACATAAAGTATTAAAATTTCACCTTTTGCCTATCAAAAAGACATATTTGGAGCTACAGAATTTTGGCTAAGTTCTTTTGAGCAGTTTTATGCCACCTAGCCATGCCTAAATTTATGTTTTCATCATCATTTCCACTTCTAATTTTCCTTATCACTTTCTTAGATTTTTAATGATCATTTAAAATAGCTGATTTTGCTCCTTTGCATGCAAGGAAATGGAACAACAGGCTAGAAATAACTTTTGAAAGACAAATTCTGCTCTGCTATCTGTTGAGAAATGCTCTACTTGGACACTTAGATAGTGGCAATGACTCTCAATTTGCAAAATTTTGTGCTATAAAGCTTGATTGCTACCACTACCACACATCCATTTACATAGCTACTGTAGAAAATGACAGATAGTGGAAAGGATGGAGCCCAGTTGGAACCCCTGTGCTCTGTTAGGATTGTAAAATGATTTGGTTGCTGTGGAAAATTGTATGGTGGTTCCTCAACATATTAAAAAGAATAATCATAACCATCTGGTCCAGCGATTTCATTTCTGGAGATTTACCTTAAGGAACTGCAAGTGGGATCTTGAGGAGATAGTTGCATTCTCACTTTAATAGCAGCATTATTCCTAACAGCCAAAAGGGGGAAGCAACCTCTGTCCATTGAGGGATAAATGGATAAAGAAAATCTGGTATATAGGCATGACAGTGTATTCCTCAGCCATAAAAAAGGAAGGAAATTCCACCACGTGTTGCACCATGGCTGAACTCTGAGGGCGTTATACCGAGTGAAATATCACAGTCACAGGAGGAGCGATACTGCATCATCCTGCTTCCAGGAGATAGCTAGAGTAGTCAAATTTTCAGGGATGGGGGGAAAAAAAGAATGATAGTTTCCTTAGGATGGAAAGAAGAAATGATGAAATTTGTTTATTGCTCCTTGGGCTCAAAATTTTGGTTCGGAATGGTAAAAAAACATATGAAGATTTGGACATGGTGAGAGTTGGTCAGTAATATGAATATAGTTAATGCCACTGAACTGTACACTTAAAAATCACAACATAATAAATTTTATGTTGTATGTGGTTGACCACAATTAAAAATAAAAAATTTAAAAGTTATAAAATGGATTGTTACCAGCAATTAGATTTGCTAGTTATAGCAGCATCTGCTTTATTAGTGTGACACTCCTGATTCAATACAGCAGTTTATTGAAAATTATTAGATTCTTCCACAGCATTCATAGAGAAAACGTCAGATAGAACTGGCTGGTGCTGAGTGAACAGCAGTGGTATTAAATTTCCAAGTTCTATTCATATGAGGATGCATCTTCTTCAACACAGAATTCTTTTTCTTTGTTTACTCCTCATAGTACACTTTGCAGAGTACCTGAGCATTGCAGCAAAGGTCCAGGGTATTTGAGAAATAACCAGAGGTGTGGGTGACTCTAGAAAGATGAGGGAGATTAGGTAGAATAAAGCCAAGAAGAATTCCTGGGGCTTCAGCTTTTTCTTTGTGTCAGATGGAGGACACCATCACAGAGCTTCGAATAGAGGAGAATCATGACTTGATGTGTTTAAAATGTATGTGATGCCCATAGCCAATCCAAACACAGAAATGGCAGCGTAGGGGAGGATCCTGGGCGAATGGTGGAGCAAAGCCTAAAGCAGAGCTACAGGGGAAAACCTATTTCTTTTTCCATTCGAGCATGCATGAGAAATCTCTCGATAGCAAAGTAAGACAAGAAATTCTCTGCAGAGCTATTAATTTATTTGTTGATGTCAATAAATCAGACTTTATACACTGAGCCCTGTGTGAGTCCCACCACTATAGCACCTAAGGGTCTGGGATGACACCCTAGAGGTGGACATGGGACATCAGGGCTTCTCACACTTATTCTCCTGTGATGTGCAAAGCAACTTGGGCTTTATCTGAATAAGAAGAGCCTGTAGGTGATGAATAGAATAACAGACCAACTAGGGGAAGGACAGTTACGTGTGTGTGTACATGTAAGTACACAATTGATGAGAATTATAAGCAAGAAGTTCTAAACACAGCCTCAAGTATGCTAAAAACCATACTCTGAAAAAACAACTGCTTTCAAATTTGAAATGCCTTGTCAAGGTTTTTCCCCTAACTTGAAATGCTCACTGAAGTAATGTTCTACCACAAAATTAAAATTTTACAGGATAAACAGAATTGGAACTTAATTGTATCTCTCTCATTGCTATATTCAGATAATTCTTTTTGACACTTATGTGTAAATTGCTAACATAAGTTGGAATATACTAGTTTTGGTAGATAACTCAAGTTAAACTTTCTTAAACATTAAAAAATACTATGAAAACCTTCCAAACTATTAACTTTCCCTCTCTGAGTTTATTTACTGTGAACTCTGTGTTTCATTATATAGCTAATTTTGTTTTCCTTACAATGCCCCCCCTCCTTTGAGTAAAAATACCCAGTTGAATGAATAAGAGTAAAAGATGTATCCCACGTTAAAAACAACCAAAGTTTATGGCATTCAAGGAAGATTTGTTTTATCTCTTCATTCTACATGTAATTCCATTCTTTTTCTCGAAATTGTATCTGTGAATTTGTGGATTAGTTCTGTTTTGTTTAAAAACTTATTTGAAAGTTACTAAAAAGCAAACAGGTGAATCTATCCAGAATGATATGGTTTGAGAGGCAACATAAATTTACAAGTGAGATTCGCCGCGTCCCGTCCCCAGCCTAGCTAACTCTGCAAAGCCCAGCCTTTCCGTTTGGTAATAGGCAGCCGCCTACGCATCCATGGCTCCCGCGCGGTGATCATCTTGTTCGCAGATGCTGTACATTATTACTTCTTCTGAATGTTTCAGGGGCTGTCTTCCTAGGTCAGCATACTGAATTCCATTTCAGGACTTGCAATCTGGAGACCTGGGAAAACATGGTTTGCAAATCAATTTTCTTTGGGTTGGCTTATAACGTATATGAGAAAAACTGAATTTCAGTTCTGTTGGTGACAGACTTCTTGATTTCTTTTAATTGCACTATTCTCATTATCATTTCTGTTTCGTAGTTGGAAGCACTCGTATTTGTGACTCTCAGGTTATATTCTGCTGTACTGTTACTCCTCCAGGGATTTACCACCTCCTCAGGTTGGTCCTTGAAGTCACTCCTCCCTTCTAGCCTTTATTTACTATTAAAAGCAGTGTCGCACTGGTCATTATTGTTTTAGTCTGGACACTCACAATATAAAATCACCAGCTTTTAATTTCTAGGAATGTATGAGTCAAATTTCTCTACTTTTTTTACCAATAGGTTGTATCAGCTCATTTATTTTTTTCCTATTCAAGTGATAAAAAAATTAGTGTGGGTTTCATTAATGAGCATTTAAGAAGATCAGTTTCACGTGCATATATATAATACGAGCTATGTATTCCTATGCTAATTCTGATCTTCATTTGGATTATTGTTGAAAATATAAAATATTACACTCTTTGTCGTTACTATTGACAATATCCTTTTTTAGTCCCTTGGTTGCCTTTTGTACTTCTTTTGTGCCTTTTGGTATGCAAGAGTTTTAAATTTTTATGTAATTAATGCTTATTGTTCCTTTCAAAAGGCTGTTAATCTTAGCAACCTTGAGGGGATTTCATGTGCTCCTCCACTGTTAGTAGCAGTGTAAGTAATAGTGCATGAAGCAACTGTAAATTTTGGTAAAAGGATTGTATACAGCAACATTCAGCACAGCATTCAATGTTAATAAGACCAGCGAGATGTTTATTCTACACTATTCAGCAAATTTGTAAAGCACGTTTTCTACTAGGCACATTTGGTGAAAGCGTGAAGACTCTCCCAATTGTCTTGTGAATATCTTTAATTCACTGACTGATGGCGAAGCTACTATTCCTTTTGAGTTTCCATTTTCAGTTTATATATGTATTCTAAAAAGACCAGAAAATATACCATTGCATAACCTCTCTTTGCTGTATTGTTTTATTTAGTAAAGATGGGGTTGATATGAAGATGGAATTTCCAACCTTCTATCTTTCCATCACTTACTTCTACCTACTTGACCTAAGAATGGACCTCAGGTCAATTCTACCTTTTAGTTTGAGATGAAATTTTCACTGTTAACTTAAACTATGTGTTTTGTTTGTAATTAAAATTTTAGCCACAGTTATAATATGCACATATTCTGGGGATGATACAATCTCTTAGATTATTATGATAATGAATTACAGAAAATTTTCTGAATTTTCATCTTGGAAAACTTCATAAATCTTACTCCTTGCTGGTTATATCCTGAAAATACCACAAAAATTTTAACACAACTGTACAAATCTCAACTTTCTGTAGTGGTTTTGGTGTGGCACTCATTGTTTATCTCAGAGTTCTGACCCGTGGAACCCATGTGTAAAAGTTGAAATGCAAAAAATAAAAGTACCACTTTTAATACTGCCCAGTGCAGAGCTCTCTTCAGAGCTGGGTTTGGGACTTCCAGTCTTGACCTGGGCACACAGATTTGTGTTTCCCTGTAGAGCTCTTGCAGCTCCCCAGCCAGACTGGATGCACGCACTGAGCCAGATGCTGGAAGCAGAGGAAAGGCTGCATTCACTTCTTCGTGAGAGTGCAGATGGGATAAAGAGGTATGCACATAGCGGGTCACCTTTCGGCATAAAGACATGCAGGGTAGGACTACCTCGGCTGTCCTCAGGAAGGCCATCATGCCCTCAGGTTGAACCCAGGAAGTGAGAGACCAGGGATGATCTGCTGCCTAGAACAGGAAGCTCAAGAAGCAACTGTGTGAATCTCCCTATTTCTGCAGCTAAGGGCTCTGCCTTCTAATAAAGGAATCCAGTGGATAGGAGAGTCTTCATTTTGTCAAGTGGCTGAGAGAAAGAGGGAGAGGGAGAGAGAACAAGAAGGAGAGAAAAATGCTCTTTTTAATGATTATCCACATGACAAGAGATGAGGTGGAAGCCTTGTCTTGGTGAGCTGAAGCCAAAATGTATATGGAGAAGTCTGTTTGAATAGTCCCATCTGCGAGGCTCCCGTAGTCTTTGCATTCATAGTTTGCAATCTAAGTTGAGCATTGATTTGATTAGCCAGCAAAATGTTAATCTACCAGTATCTTTGGAATGCTGTGCTAAAGTGTTGCCATGTTGACACTTACACCTTGCAAACTGCTTTCAATTACAGCCATGGTGAGAATGGACTGTGGAATCAGACTGCATTATTTTAATTAGTTAAACATGGGTCTGATGCTTGTGTATTTGTTGCTTGCTACATCAGAAAACTATGGACACTGGGAAAGCTGGTATGAAACTGAACTCTTATGGCTCTGGTCATGTAAGATCATAGTGTAATAAAATAGTTCAGTATAAGGCTTTGGAGTTATACTGCCTGAGTTGAGAACTAGTTCTCTCTCTTACTGTCTCTAAGTTTTGGTTTCTTTAGCTGTAAAGTGGGGATAATACTAAAGTTATATAATGATTAAATTAGTGACTATAAAGCATTTAGCCTAGTGCCTAGAACTAGGTAAGTGCTCAATAAACGTTTGCTATTTCTTCACCATTATGATCATGCCTATTGTACTACTCTGTTAGCATTGCTGGGAGAGTGTAAGAATTGTTAGTTTTCTGTTGACCCCCACATCACCCTTTTGGGGAATAGAGCTAGAGTTGTTAGCTGTTGGACAGCTCACCATGTGACCCTAGTATCCCGACCATGACCCAGGGGAGTGGGAAGTGGTTCTCATAACTGAGAGTCCCAAGTTGTTATTTTGTTGACATACGTTCAAGTAGTGGAGCTGTTGCCAGACTTGAAGAGATTGAAGTCCACTGGCCGTGAGGCACAGGCGATCTGGTTACCTTTTGCACCCTGTGGCTGTGTAATTATTTGCTACACTGATCCCACCTATAACACTCACGTGTCACAGTTGCAGCCCTAACTGAAGCTAGTCTATGCCTTCCTCACTGAAGTACCCCACAGTCAACCCATGTGTCCCCGTGACTTAGTGCATGGCACTGCTTTGATATGTTTCTCAGTTGTGCTTACGGACTTGCTAGAGATGAAAGGACAGCGAGGGATCACTGGCTCCTTTAGGGATCCACTCCCTTTACCTAGGAAAAGCCCAACAGAGCCATGGATCTCAGTGTTTGTGTGCGTGTGCATGGGGGATAGAGGAGAAATGAATGTTCAGAATTTCTTCCAGTACCAACAAAGACTTCCTAGAAATACCACCTAGATAGATATATCAGTGAACTACTTACTGAGACTCTTTATATTCCCCTAGGTAAGGTTTAAAATTGTTCCCAATACGTAAAGTTCAGTTCTACTAACTTGGAGCTATTTGTGAGTATTTATTGCATAAGATAAAGCTAGGCTGCTAGAATAGAGATTTTTCTTTCTTTTTTTTTTTTTTAAACAAAATAGCTTGTGGGCCGGGGATTTAGTTCAGTGGCTTAAGCGCTGCCTGGCAAGTGTGAGGTCATGAGTTCGATCCCTGGTACCAAAAAAAAAAAAAAAAAAAAAAATAGCTTGTAAACAAGGGATTTTCTTTTTTTTCTCATGTAAGATTTCCAGCTTGGCAGCAGGGCTGGGCTCTCTGTGCTTGGTCGAAGGCTCACACTTGCTCAACGTGCCCTGCCTGCCATCTGGGGCACTGTCACATCTTCCTGGTCTACACTGCGCCCCTTCCCTGTCTGTGTTCCAGCTGGAGGCCTGGGGAATATGACCGTGACAGAAGTGAGCTCGATGCCAGGAAGTACTCTTACAGGACTGTTTCAGATGTGGGAAGACCATGTCCCTCCAAGTCCACTGCAGACCACTGAGGACATGGCTGTCCACAAATGCAGGAGAGGCTGGAAAATGTGCTCTGCCCGGCTGCCATGTTTCCCACATGGAGAGCGGATTTGCCGGGAGCTCAGTCACACCTTAGTGCTTCAGTCAAGAAACAATGAGGTATACAGCTTTGGCTTTAAGTGTGGACTATGACCAAGGGTCTGTAAAAAAATTAGCTCTCATTGAGTTCTTGGATTAAGATAAAGTTTATGATTTATAAAGATTAAAACTTTATAATCAATTTGTTCACTTGTATGTGTGTGTGTGTGTGTTCATAAATGTATCTTGAATAAATTCTCAGGACGAAATTGCAGCAAATACATTGAAATTATGGGGCCGGATGTGAAAGCCATAACTGGTGTGTCATAGACACTTAGTTTTACGATTTGGGCTACCTGAAATTCTATGTCATTAGATTGCCATAAAATATGTGACTTTGTCCAATGCATTTGATATTTATGGATCTCATTCTCCAAGTTTTCTGAAGTTTTAACAGCACAGTACTGTTTTATTGATTTTGTCTCTAAACTGAATCTTAAAAACTACTGATTTGCAGGTGTTCATGATGGTGCACACCTGTAATCCCAGCACTCTGGGAGGCCGAGCCAGCAGGATCACAAGTTCAACCTCAGCCTGGGCAACTTAATGAAACACTGTCTCAAAAAAAATTATCTATCTATCTATCTATCTATCTATCTAAAGGGTCTAGGCTATAACTCAGTGTGAAGGCCCAGGGTTCAGTTCCCGGAACTTCAAAACAAACAAACAAACCATCAACAAAAACAAATAAGCCAGCCCTTCTCCAATGGCTACCACCTTGGTTACAGTTTTCCCAGAGCCTCCAAGCCCAACTCCCTTCCCTTGGTTTGGCCACACGAGCTTGTTCCCAGGCTCATCTTCCATAAGGATCTCTCCAGGACAAGAGCACTCCAGGCCTCTCCTACTTGTGCCCTCTGGAGCCCGGCACTCTTCCGTCTGTCCTCTGCACGGCCCTGTCTTCCTCCTCCCTCTGGTCTCACCTTCCACGTCCCTCTTTCAAGAGGCTTCCTTGGCCTCACTCTCTAAAGTAGGTTTTTAACAATATTACTGATCACGGGCTTGGTTCAACTTTCTTCAACTATGTTTGGTAATTATCTTTCTGATCCATTTGTTTATTTTCTTCAACACACTTCCCTGAACTCTTTGTTATTCTTATTAAAGTAAGAGCAAATGTCTGTGCTATCTGTTTAATCCCATCAGCTAAAACAGTGCCCTGAATCTAGTGGGTGCTCAATACATATTTATGGTATAAATTAATACTGGAATTTACAAACATGTGAACTCATAATTAATGAAAGCATAATGTAATTAAAAATACATTTATATTTTAAATTGTACAGGAAAGCTTTTTAAAACATGTCAGTAAACCATGTTTTAGAACAGAAATTATGAGTTTTTAAAATTTTTGTCTCTTATTTAAGATTTATTTTCCTATCACCATTATATATTCTGTGGCTCAAATACTTTCTCAACCCAGCCAAGACAAGGTAGTTCGTGGCAGGTACTCACTATACTTAAGGTTTTATTTTGTTTTGTATAATTTTAATCATGAGACTCTTTATCAAACCCATGTTTATTTATATGTTTATTTCCTTTTGCATATGTTGAGATTGACTATGCTGTTTTAATTAGAGGCATTGCTTTCTTGTCGCTGAATGTATGCTTTGGCGTTCGACCAAAAGCCAAACAGAATTAACTCAGTGTGATCTACAGTGTGATCGCCTCGCTGTGTGTCTCAGGTGCCGGCTGAGAGGTGGTCTGTCAGAAAAGTAGGAGTGGAGGGCTCGGTGACGGTCACTATTTCTGGCTATCCAAAGAAACTCTTGTTTTTCACTTAGATGAGCCAAAACTGGATAACAATGAAAGGAAGCAAAATGGAGGAAAACAACTGTTAAAGCAACTCATTACTCTTTCCTCTGTGTGTTTTGTGAGAAGAGTACCAAACTTTTCAGACTCCGCCATGAGACGTTATGACATAAATATACAGAATAAAACTAATTGTGCAGTTGCTGGGTCAGGAGACGAGGCGACTCGCTCTTTGGAAGAGCTGACCTAGAAGGGCTTCATGCGCGTGACTGCGGACTTTGTCGTGGTAAATTATCATTGTATCTTATTGGTTAACCTATTACTTCACACTTATATGAATTTTTCTTAAAGCAAACTCTATTTATTATGGGCCCTCTATTTCCAAAGGAGAGTAGAGATTTTTTTCATGATAGCAATAATCTCACTGATGTTATTATAGAAGATACGAGTGCCATATAATGAAATGTCACTAAAAGCAAGTCTGTCTATATAGACTGCCTCTTCTTGAAGCAGGGCGGTGGAAAGCTGAAGCGGACAGGGAGCAGGAGAGCTGATCTCCTGGACTTAGATACTGCACAACTTTACCCAGCAAAGAGCTTTCCTTTGGTTTGACTCGTTAGAAAATTATAAATTTATGCTGGCCATACAGATGGACAAATGGTATACTGAAATTTCATCAGGATACGATTCTCTGGAGCATGCAGTGTAGCACAGGGGATGGCCTGCAAAGTCTTCCATTAAACTGTATCAGGATCTGGCACTGAGCCCCACAGGTAGGGGACGTCTCTAGGCTAAGGAAGCCTCACCAGAGCCGCTCACAGGTTAACTCTAACGTTCGCCTTCTTAGTCATTCTCACATGCACTAAATAGTCTGTGCATTACACATAAAGCCACTGTACTCAATATATTTTTTTGAAATCAGATTTTTGTGTGACAGTGGCCTTATATTTCAATGTTCAATATGTCTTCAGACTTTCTATTAAAGTGGCTGCTTTAAAATAATGGGAGAGAAAGGTCTATTGTGAAAAAAATTACTTTGAAAATAGGATTTTATACCATGGACTTAGGCAGAGCACTTACTTGCTATTTTTCATGTGTAGCATATTTTTTTTCCTAATCTAGGAAAGTAATTCCTAATCTAGGAAATTCCTAATCTAGGAAATTCCTAATCCAGTAATTCCTAATCTAGTAATTCCTAATCTGCAGACTTAGGGATCCCACTCCCTTCTTTAAAACCTCTCTCCTTGTGCAGCTTTTAGTAATCCTAGTAATCTAGTAATTCCTAATCTAGGAAAGTAATTCCTAATCTAGGAAAGAAACAAATGCCTAGGAAACACAAATCAGTTAATATTTTTGGCTCCAGAAATAAAATTGTGAATGCAATTATTAAAAATAGCTTACTGGCAAACTCAGCTAAGATTTATAACCCCACTGCATGTCATCACAGTATATATGTTGGTAATCACAACATTCTTTTTATATAAAAACAAGCCAAACACATTGGGAGTTAGTCAAATTGAAAAACATTTCAGGACAACATAGTTATTACCTATTAGTCATTCACAATAGGAATCACAGTCTAAATTTATAAAAGTGCATCTTAGAAAGTTACATTTGGATATAATGTGGTAAATTTTATTTTTTATTTATTTATTTTTGTACCGGGGATCAAACTCACTATCTTGTGCTTGCCAGGCAGGCACTTATGCCACTGAGCTAAATCTCTGGCCCAATGTGGTAAATCTTAAAAGCCATAAAATCCTTAGCTTTATAACACATTTGGAGAAACTACAAACCTAAGCCATGGCTTAGTATAGACCATTGTCACCTTTACATTAAAAAAAAATCCCAGCTTTTAGACTCATGCAATGAGTTTAGTGAGTTTGATTTTTATCAAACGTGGCATGAAAACATTCATAGCAAAACACTTAATGAAGCATCTCTTTCTCTAAGAGTGATTGTTTTGTTTTTGATTGCTGAGAGTTTCTACCAATAGACAGAATTTGAAAGTATCTGTAAAATGTTTGCTCCTATGTGGGTATGGTGCTTAATGGTATATTTTAATTTTTTATCATGTATTTTTATCTTTATGTCATTGTGCATATTTTCTTTGATTATTGTGTAGTTATACATACATTTTTGCTTCTCTTTCTCATGTTTATGTACATGACTGAATATTAGAATCACTCTTTTCTGAGTCACTTCCTCTTTATTGACTGGGTGGCATTCATGGGCTCCTGATTAATGGAAGAAAGGAAGAGCAATGTGCTTTGAGTCAGTGTGGTGTTTGGAGAAGACCTGTGGTTCTATGCACTCAGCAGCAGCATCAGAAACCTGGGGATTGTACAGCTATCGCATGTGACATATCAGATATAATGCCTCGGACTCTACAGTTTGCTCACCAACCACATCTACATGGACCTGCCACATAACGACACACTGAGAAAAATAAGAAACTCACAATAGCATTGTATGTCACTGTTAGTGGTGACTTAAAGGTCTGCAAAGCAGCTGATGTTTAGTCAGGGTGAGGCCAGGAGGAGTTTGTCAGGGCCTTTCAGGATATCACAAAAAGCTGCACAAGGAGAGAGGTTTTAAAGAAGGGAGTGGGATCCCTAAGTCTGCAGAGACAGAATGTATCAGGTGTAAGACCATTTACTGATATTAAAAAGATTAACAAAGAAAGCAAGAGGTACTCAATGGAGTAGTGTGCAAGTGGAATAAGACTTCTCCATGAACTCCACACAAAAAGACTGTGGAGAAGACAGATGCAGCATTTAAAAATCGGAGAGACAGAAGCAAGTGCCACCCTGTGTCATCCATGGAACTGAGAGAGGACATAACCGAGTCACAATCAAAGACGGAACAGGCTTTAGAAAATACCAGAAGGTTCACCGAAGTAGACAAAAGACCAAACAAGTAAGGGAGGAGCAAAAGTTCTAGGGAAAATATATGAACCCAACCCCTCTTAGGCATGGAGAGAACGGTTACACTTTTGTGAGAAAAGTAAGGATTCATATGATTTGGTCTTTGAGAAGTCAGTTAACAAAAACGTTTCCCTTATGATTTTACCATTACCATAGGGGGCTGATAATGTCCCTAGCAGTTGTCTTTAGCTTAACCCAGTAAGGACCACTGTACAAGAGCCAAAGCCATCCCATAGCCCAAGACACATCTGTGTGCCCGCTGGCCCACGGGCCCAGCTCTAGGTGCTGTGTGGCCAAGCTTTTAGGACAGTTTTCAAAATCAGATCAGTGTCTTTGAGGCACCATCTAATCTGCCTGAAGAATTCGTTCCTGCGAAAAGCAATGTCTTTAAAACCATAAATTTGCGATGTTCGAATGAGTCGTTCTTGATATCCTTTACAAGCTAAAAAGTACTCAGGCCTGTTGACAAAGCAAAGAAATGGTGTCAAAAATAATTTTAAAACCTTTTGACCTATAAGGTTTAAAAGAATTAGGCACAGATTCTTTGCTTTAAGCCTCTTGGTGACAAGAAATATGGTAGGCTGCCAGACTGTGTGATTGACAGTAGCGTTTGTAGTTTCAGCTGCTAATACAGTATGCTTCTTGTATATTCTGAGTGGGTAAATATAGAAGACTATTTGTCACCCGGGTTGATGGATTACAAATAAGTGAGACAATGTGGTAAGGATTCTGAAGCATAAATGAAAAGTCAAAAAACTTATATTATTTACAACACAACACTTGCAATTTGAGGTTTGCTATTCCTCTTACCTTAAAAGAAACAGTTGAATTTTAAAATAAGCGTGTTCCTGACTTTTAATCATATTTTCCATTACATAGTTATTTGTTGTAAGAATGCACCAATTAAGTGTACCAAAAAAACTGATTAGAATAAAGGACTTATTATAGATGGCTGCATTTATTTTTAAATATCATGATTCAAGTGTCTTAATATTTTTCCACTCATAGGACCTATGACTAATGACAAATTTCTCTGCCCAAATAAAGCTTGTTGTTTTCAGTACCTAATTAGTGTTCAAGCTTGTTGTGTGCACTTAAGCTTAGAATTGTGGTGATTTTGAAGAATCGTTCTTGGCCAACAGTCCTCTAATAATATTGATTTCTCTTTGTACAACATTTTGAATTTGCTAACGTGTTACAAGTGGTATAACATAATTTCAAAATGATATCGTGAATGGTTCAGTAATTAAAATTTTCAAAGAATCGTGCCATTCAAGATGAAAAGATTATTAAGGTGATATTACCGAGTCTTTGGATTTAGAAAAGAAAATTTGCTTTGGAAAGCACATTATCACCTTTCAAGCTGAGAAGTAAAATTGGCATTTTTAGCATGCTACTCTTATCTTTATTTGCTGATAAAGAAAGAATCCAGAGTTTTTCAGAACTTTAAATGAAAGGCTTTGGTAAGGTTCACATTACCCGATCTTTAGAAGAGAAATAATAATAACAATAAATGAAAAACCAACAAAAGGACAAAAAGCAGTCCCAGACATAAAAGGATGGGAGCGAAAGAGAAACAATACCCTTGACATTTTATTTCAGAGCTTTAAAAATATTTCTACTCTAAACAAAATACAACATACGAAGTCTATTTGTTTTCATCTATGTAATTAACACAGTATTATGTTCAAATACATGAAAGTATAGAGCTAATGCTGTATAACTATAACTTCATGTCATAACACTATTAGTTTATAATGGATGTGATACTTCTCTTTTTGAGTAGTTATTCTGTTAATGTCTGTATTTCAAGATAACATGTTAAATACAAGAGAACACACTAAATTCTTACTTTGATTCTTGCAACTTTTGGTTTGGTTTAAAGACCTGTGTAGAATTTTTTTACATCTTCATTATGACATATTTGCTATTCAGCAGTTCCTACATCTGACTGCATGTGCTATCAGAAAAATAAGAGAATTCAGATTAAGTTTTATATGTAAATTATAATTCAGTGCAATACTTTGACATATGTAGTCTTTTAAAAATCAGTATTGTATGCATTAGAGCACTAAGTCAATAATGTATACTTGACTAAACACAGTATATAAGAGCTTTTAAAATGTGGTTTTTTCTTTCTAAATTATTTCTGTGTCTTAGAAAAATTCTTTTATATTGTTATTCTACAAGTACATAGCCTCAGGTAGACAGGAATAGTTGGTTGCTCCATTTCTTGAAAATTAGTTTTGTTTCTCATACAGCCAGAAAAGTATTGGATTAAAGTACAAGTTTAAGTTGAATGGCTGACATTAAATATATTATACATTTTGGTAAAACTTGAAGCCAGGGGCTCTGCATTATATATTAGGGTTTCAAACTGAGATCAAACTATTAGAGCTTATAAAACCTCAGATACCAATTTATTATTCTGCTTTCCAGAAAAAATTAGTGCTTAAATGTTAAGAGTTTAAATACCTTGTAATCCAGTTTTCTCATTTTATGGGTGAAGGGTTGGAGGTGTGAGAGAAAGATGTATTGTTGCAGGGGAGAGTTGCATTATGGGGTGGGGGTGGGGGTGGACACGTGGCCTGGAGGGTGGGTTACTAATGGATCAGGATAATTTAAGCCAGCCATTTCCTGGAACTCCGCCGTCCTGAGTCCTTGATACCATTTGTAAGAAAACTGCATTATATGCTGCTTAGACATTTTGGAGGATATTTATAAAAACAAAAGACCAAACTCATTTTTAATTGAAAAAGTATAAATTGTAGATCTTTAAGAGATGTAGAGTTGTGGATGTTAAAGAAGCCACTTGTATTTTTGCCTTTGACCATTTTTGCTTGAGGGGCATCTCTAGCTGCAATGGATCTTGAATATTTCAGGAGAGCACAAAATATTTTCCTCTTACTTTTTCTTAAAGGCATTGAGGATGCCATTAAGAAGGTGAAAGTTGGGCTGGGGTTTTAGCTCAGCGGTGTAAGTCCCTGCTTGACAAACACAAGGTCGTGAGTTCAATCCCCAGCACCAAAAAAAAAAAAAAAAAAGAAGGTGAAAGTTAATGTTTCATATTTGTCTTGTCTAACTTGAAGGTACACAGATCCCATTTACTTTATCGATTTCCAACAATTTGACACAACTCCTATGAGAAATAACAGTGAGGAGCTTGGTGGGTATCTGGGGATAAAAGTCTACGAAATAAACTTTTCCAAATGAAGCAAAGATTTACCTACCCAGAAATCTTAAGAACTGGAGCCTAAGACCAATGGCATGAGGTGCAAGGGAAAGCCTGGCAGGTCGGTTTGGAAAGGCCCTTGTCAGTACCTGTCATTGTTAGAATTTACTGAAAACCTAAGCAAAAGGTTCTGCAGCTCAGGGTTCTGTTTGTTGTTTGAACTGGATGTGTTAATTACTGAAATATTATCAAATGCAAGTACAGTTATAAAATGTAAATGTTCACAATTTTAATATACTATCTTAAGGTTATTGTCAGGTGTGGTTATACACATAGAAATAGCTACAAGTCTAAAGGCCAGACTGTGCCTAGAGATTTCTACCTTGCTGCTCTTGTCACTGAGTTCACAGGTTAAGGTGCATTTCATGATGCGAAGAGAAACAAGACAATTTGGGGTCTGGAGTCTAAGGAAATGGAGGAGCCGTCGTATGAGTGTTAATAAGGATAGAAAAAGAAATTTTGAAAGTTAGTCAAGAGCTTGGATGCTGAATTCATTGAGGCCACAGCCCTCCATTGTTATTCATGCGGCACTAGCATTACAAATGTTTTCATGGGTGAGGGCAATTGGTAGATTTCCAATTGATTTTTGAGAATGAAATTGTATGAAGCTTTCCTTGTCCAATATTTTGGTTTTTGACTTGACAATTATTTTAAGAGAAAACAGGACAATTCATTTATTAGATTAATAAACTTCTGGGTTTAATATTTTCATGTAAAATCTAAATCCAAAAGAAAAGATTCATTTTTATATCCAATAGGAGGCCAGTTAACAATGCTAAAATTAATAAACTAAGAACCCAAATGAAGCTAGAACCCAAATCAAAGTTATAACACACATAAAGTTCATTTTAAGCAAGTACTTATTTATTGCTTTTAATAAATACAATTAAATGTCAATTAATGTCTATTACCTGAAGCAGTTTGACATATGAGCCCCTCATAAAAGTAGCCAAGTTTACATGAGGAACTCAGGATTTTATAGTCTCTCAAGGACAGACTTAGTGAGCAATGCATCATGATGAAATGAGCACACATTGTGAGAACATTTTACCGGTACGGGGAAAAAGACCCCAAAACTACTTGATCATTGCCTAGAGAGTGAAGACGGTGATGGTGCCCTCTACGTGTCTTGACCCTTGGTATACACCTAGCAGATGACTATTATATTTTCGATAAAGTAGAGGGCATGGTTACCAAGCATCTTCACAGTACAGCACAGGACACTTCCTCTCACAAACACCATTTAAACCTCAAAAAGCAGGCTGTTAAACAGCAGATTCTACCATCAACTACATGTCAGACGAGAAGAAATTAAACCAAAGACAAGGTAAGTAATTTTTCCAAGGTCCTAAAATTGCATTTAAAGCTAGGATTATTATCTCAATGTCCCTTTCCTTTCTGCTATGTCTCACAGTAGTTGAAAATTCACTTTTTTGTAAATATAATAAAGGAAACACCACGACGTTGTACAGAACTTTAGTCCATCTACAAATTGGTAGTAAAGTTCTTTCAGGGCTACTTTGATTAATGCATCCTCTGGGAGTAAAATTCCTTCATAACAATAAAATAGTTTTACAAATGCTCCCTGAATGTTCTGAAGTGTGATAGCAGATATTGCAGCTGTGGGTGACAAAAATACCTCACAGCACGGTTTCTATTTGTCTTTGCTCAGCTGAAGAGAAACAGGGCCAGCTGTGGGCAGAGCTGAGAGATTTTTGAAAGTTACTTTGCAATTTTAATCTCCTCTAGCGGGAGAGTCACCTCATGCAGCCCCGTGTGGATAGCTGCATGTTCCCTTTCCAGAAGCCGTGTACTGGCTTTGCTTGCTCCCAACTTCCCTCTCCTCGTCTTCCAAGTGTGCAGTGGGCCTCGGCCTCAGCCCTGACTCAGGGAAGAATCTTCTCCCCAGGGGTCATGGTTCTGGACTGAGAGATACGCTTTACTTTGCAGACAGTTCTTACCACAGCTGCATTTGTGCTTTTGTTATCTCTGGGTGCGAACATCAGAATCACAGGTAAACAGGTAAGATTGCCGCCTGGGTATCTTAAATCACTACATGTTTCGTGAGCATCCTGGTATCCTTACTGAAAAAGCCCTGCCTGGCGACAGGAAAGTCTTCTCCAAGAACAGGATTGAGGCACCAGTGAGGAAGCCTATTGGGGAATATCATTTGAGCATCCCAGGAATCATAGTGCTATAGTCTTTCTTTCTCCATTATGTGTTTCTCCTTTTTCTTCTCTCCCTCATTCATTCATTCTCTTTCCAGACATTCATGGTTTGCTGGCAACAATGACACACAGCAGCTTTGCTGAGGGAGAAGACACAGTCCGGGGGAGACACACTCATCATTTGAACAAACAGCACCAAGCTTATGTGCTTCAGGAAGTCTCACCCTGGTCTCTTGTTGCCTGAGGCCTTTCCTTTGGGGTGGGGATTTGAAAAGCAAAGGAATTATGATCAACTTGAGTCTGTTTCCCCTTCTATACCATGGGATTCTTTACAGACCATGGCCCTGGGCTATGCCACTAGCATGTGCATATAAAGTATGATTTATAAACATGGTCAATGTTTAAATTTTTAAAAATTCATTATAATACAAGATGTGTTGCCACGAATCCCCATTTTGCTTCCTGACTCCGGAAGGGAAGAAATGCCACTTCAAGCGCATTTATCCTCTCTGCTAAAGTCGTTCTGGAGGTCTTCTTTCCTGAGTGTCATTAATTGCAGCTGCTTTGAAATTCAAAACATTGACTTTTCATGGTTGAGCCAGGAGCTGTGGGGTGCCCCATGTGGAGAATGAAGTGGCTGAGGACACACTGTGGTGTTTTTACAAACCCGCCTTTCTGCTGAGTAGCACTGGGCACCAGCACTTGCCATAGCTTTAGTCGTATTTCATAAAGGACAGAAGATTCCAGAACTGTTTCAGAAAGTGGCAAGAATGATGAGATAAGCATGTCCAAAGCAAGGGGGAAGATTGGGAGGAAGATGCATGACATTGTCTTTTATTGTAATAAATTGATTTTCATTTCAGCATTCACCACATGTTGTAGTCAGAGGTTGTGAGGAGAACAATTAAAATTAGGACATGGAATTTTTAATATTATTTATGATGGTCACCCAGAGTTAACACAAGAAAGTGCAGGAAATCTATCTGCAACACTAAAGATATGGAATGTTCAGCCAAAGGCCTGAATCCCATAGCAATGTCCTGTGTGAGTCCACATGAAAACCCAGAGTTCATGACAATGCCCCCTGCGAGTCCATCTGGAGGTCTAGAGCCTACAAGAAGAACTCATGCCAGTCTGTTTTATGAATCTGTGCTGGGAAGGCCCAAAGGTCATCGGTGGAAGCTAGCAGATCTATGTTAGAGGGGTGAAGGAGCTGTGGTGGCAGGTTGAGTGTTCTACGCTGGAGCTGAGAAGTCATGCTCAAAACAAAGACCAGGGCTGTCCTGAAAAGTATCACAGCCATCCTTAGTGACACGAAGGCCCCCAGCTCCTCCAACAATAAGCACAGTCGGGTACATTCCGGGAAGCCAGTGTGACGAGTTCATCCTGGAGATTAAGCGGTACAGGTCTTCCCTTCCGGAGTCAGGAAGCAATGCTTGATGTAAGGACTGGAGCTTCTCCAGGAGAACCAACGGCTCAAACAGCAACTCATAGGAGAACCCACAATGTTTCAATGCCTTAATGCCTCCCTTCCCCTTCTCCATGTCTCAATTTATGCTGGCAACTTTCCTCAAGTAAAACATCTACTTCAGTACCATGGTGATTTAATTCCGCTGGCGTTAAGTTGACTACCAATTTTTAATCTATAATACCACATTGTTTGATCATTCCTTGTAGCTGTGCCCAAGGGGTGGCCCAGAGAGCTGCTGGCAGGGCAGTGGGCAGAGACTGGGGGGGGGCGTTCACATGTAGAGCTGTTATGGTCCAAAGTGGAGTTGGTGGCAGTGGTGTTGGCTTCGAAGAGCAGTTGGTATGGTCCTGGAGGCAGAGGACAGCTCTCCCAGTATAGTTCTGCCTCAGAACTATAAAGAATAGAACAATTTCAACTTTGAACCCAACTGTCTAGAAGATGTATTTTTCAGGGCAGACAGAGAAAGCATATCTTATTTAACAGTTAGTCCACTTGACTTATAACCTTTAAATATTTAAGTGTATTACAAGTGAACTTCCATTTACATTCTTGCCTTGGACCCTGTGAAAGTGAGGAGAGAACTGTGCTTGGACATAAGAGTCCCGAGAAGAAGAGTTTGCCAGCCTGGGTGACACCACTTGTGCTAGAGGCTGATGGATGGGTGGATGGAGGCGAGTGTAGGCAGCAGGGCAGAGTATCTAACACACACTGAATTTAAACCATAAGCAGAGGCAAAGAGCCTCAAATTACCTGGAGTATGTTTGATTCTTGCAACGAGAGTAGAGCAGCAGTCACTGGAGGCCTAGTTCAGCCTTGAGGGGCTCTCACAGGAACAGTCCCTGAGGAATTCTGCTAGCTGTTCAGAATGGTGGAGGTTCTGGATGGAAAGGGGAAGCCAGGTTACAATTTGAGATCATTTTCTGTGTAAGTATTTCTTCTTTACTGCACAAAAAATTTCAAAGAAAGGGACCTCTATTTTTAGGCCCTAAGATTTGCTGTGATTTTTTTTTCAAAATTCTAAATAAATATTTACGTTTGTGTCTAATTTTTGTTTTCTTTTTCTCCCTATCCAACAGTGACTCTGAGCTCAGTATATTTTAGGTGGGGCTGTAGAAGTTACAGAAGACCAACCTTGATTCTTTGAAGGCCATGGGATCCTCAAAGAATTCAGGCAGGGAAGTAATTGGGTTGGGTGATTGATTAACTGATTGATTTTACTAGGGATGGAACTCAAGGCCTTTGTATCAATCCACATCTTCAGCCTTAAAATTGAAGTTATTTTTTAGACTTTAAAACAATCTTATTGGTATACTTTTGATACATAACAATCACATTCATCATAAGGAATTTATACTGGTACATAATATATCATGATTCTTCTTTTTTCCCTTCGCCTTTTGGCCTTTCTTTCCCTCTGTATTTACAAAGCTTTGTTTTCAATTTTTTCCTTCTATTCCCACCCCCACCCCTTGCTCCCCTTCCCATTTGAATATTTGCTTCCTTCAGGATCTTACTAGGTTGCCGCGTTGCCCAGCCTGCACTCAAACTTGTAATCCTCTTGCCTTGGCCTCTTACACGGCTGAGATCACAGTACTTGCCACTTTGCCCAGTTCAACTAGGTATTTATATATTGAATATGTCCCATATTATGGGCCGTATCAGTTACTTTTCTTGCTGCTGAGACAAAATACCCAACACTCACCAGTTAAAGGAGGAAAGATTTATTTAGCTCACAATTTGAAGAGGGTTCAGTTCATAAATACTACTGATAACCCAATCAATAAATGAGAAAGTGAATTGAACAGACACTTTTCAAAAGAAGTATAAATGGCCAATAAGTATAAAAAAAAAGTGCAACATCTTTAGCCTTTGGGGAAATGCAAATCTAGGCTACATTGAGATTCTATCTCACTCTAGTCAAAAAGGTTATCATCAAGAATATAGAAAACAATAAATGCATCAGTGCTGCTGGTGGGAATGTAAATTAGTACAGCTGCAATGGAAATCAGTATGGAAGTTCCTTGAAAAACTAAAAATAGAATTCCTGCATGACCCAGCTATACTACTCCTTGGTTTATACAAAGGAATGAAATTCAGCCTACTCTATGATACATGCAGCACATATTTACTGTGGCCCGACTCACAATAGCCAAGATATGGACCCACTCAAGGTGCCCATTGATGAATGAATGGATAAAGAAAATATAGTCTTTATACACAGTGACATAGTTCGTATCATTCAGTCATAAAGAAGAATGAAATTTTATCACTTGCAGGAAAATGAACTGGCAATCATCATGATAAGAAAACTGCACCAGAACCAGAAAGACAAGTATTGCATATCTTCCCTAAAATGTACAACCAAAAAAGAAAACAAAATGGGAAAGTCAAAGGTGATATAAAAAAACTATGTGGAGACTACACAGAGACAATTATTAGACAAGAAGAAGGAAATGGGGAGAGGTGTGTCTAAGTCACTTTTCTCTTCACTGAGATGAAATAACCAACACACAGAATTAAAGGAGGAAAGGCTCACAGTTTGTAGAGGTTTCAGCCCATAATCAACTGGTTCCAAGGCACAGTGGCATCACAGAGAAGAAACAGTTCTTGGCAGCAAAGTAACAAAGCAGTTTCTTTCTGTCACTTTATATTCTTCTATTCAGGCTATCTGCTTTTTGGGTGGAGCCATCCACTCCTAGGGCAGAGTGTCCTTAATCCAACCATCATATATTGAATCCAGAATCACACACTCTAATTAATATACCCAGCTTTGAAACTCCTTACCTATGACCATGCGGTTTGGGGGGAACATTTAGATACAACCCATAGCTCTACTTCTAGCCCTCAAAGACTCATGGGTATCCAGCAAAAGGTATTTAGTCCATCTCTAAAAATTGCCAAAGTCATAAGAGTTTCAACATTGCTGAGAAGTCCAGTTCACAAGTGTCCTCTGAAATTTAAGGCAAATTTTTAACTATAAGCCCTTGTACAAATGAAAAGTTAAATACTTTCAACATTCAATGGCACAAGATAGACATTTCCATTCCAAAAGGTACAAATAGGGGGCTACAAAGGAATGGAATCAAAGCAAGTCCAAAATCCAGTGCAGCAAACAATAAATCCTGCACTTACATGTCCAACATCCCAGGCAATCTGTGGCAAGATATGAACTTCAGAGGGCTCGGGTAGCTCTGACCCTACGGCATTTCTGGGTGGTAGCTCCCACAGCTTCTCTCTTGGACCGACTCTGCTTCCTCTTTGCAGTTTTCTCAGAAGATTCATGTTTCTGGCTTCTCCAAACCTCTGGGGTCTCCATTGCACCTTCGACTTCACCTTCACAGCTTCACACGCTGCCCTCTCAGGGACACACTGCCTGACCTCCCCAGACCTTCTTCTGAAATCTGAGTGGAAGTCTTCCTTACCCCACATTCTTGTATTCTGTATGCACCTAAAACCAGCACCATGTAAATGATGCCAAGATTTGCTGCAAACTGGCGGAGTAGCCACACTTCTTTCTCTGTTGGTTGTAGTTTAGTGTCTATGAATCAAATTCCAAGATACAACTTTCCTAGGCCACCTCCATTTTGGCCCATGGTATGCTGAGTCTCTCTTTGAAACTCTGAGGCTGCAAAGGCCGGAATCCTGCTGATTCTTGTGATGTCCTCAGTCAATTTTTCTATTGTCTTATTCTGAAATATTTGGCTTTTTCTTGCTAGTCTTTTCAAGGATCAATTTATCCTCTATTCCTTTTTTGCAGAATGAAACTTTACTGGGGCTTCCTTTCTGGCCAAACTCACAATATTTTGAATCATTCTGGTGGGCTCTTTGCTTTTGATTTTTAACATAAATCTGGCTAAAAGCTGCCAAAAGTAGCCATGCCACTGTTTCAACAGTAGACTGCCTTCAAATTTCTCCTGCAAAATTATGTAGTTCATTGTCGTTAATCTCAACTTCAGGCTAAGTCTATGGACATGAGCAAAATGCAGACAAACTTGCTGCTAAGGTATAATGCACATTGCTGGAGTCTAACAGCCAATCTAGTCCTTCTTTCTAAGGCAAACCTCCCAAGCCTGGTCTTTACTGGCAGGATTTCTGTCAGCTTTCTGGTCTTCTGAGTTCTGACCAAAATCTCCCATCAAGTACAGCATAAGGTGTTTGAGCTCTACTTTTTCAGCCATCATTTCTGAACCTTTCCAAACTTCCCAAAAGCCATTCCCAAAGGCTCCTGAACCACATGGTCAGGAATAGTCACAGCAATGATCCCACTCCTGGTGCCAAATTCTGTCTTGGTTACTTTCCTCACTGCTGAGGCAAAATACCCAATGTCCACAAGCTAAGAGAGGAAAGATTTATTTAGCTCACAGTTTCTAGAGGTTTCAGCTCATAATTGGCTGGCTCCCAGGCAGGATAATATGGCAAAAAGACATCACGGAAGAGAAGGAATTCACAGCTGACAGATGGTAGCAAAGCAACATGACAGCAACCACAGCTCTTTCTGTTCCTGATCCCATATCCAGGTACTAGCATTAGGGCAGTGACACACCAATCAGTAAACTGATTTCATAATCACTTACCTTAACCTTAGCACTGCACTGTTAATCAGTCACAAATTCCAGATTCAGTCACTTCTGAAAAATCCTTACTTGCGATTGCATGAGGCTTTGAAGGGCTATCTAGACACAAGCCATAAAAGACCATTGGAGACAATGGTTAGATTGGAGTTTCTTTTGGCAACCTGATTAGGAATACCATTCTACTTTAGGTGAGCATCTGTTGATTCTCATTAACAATACTTAGTACTTGATCACAGATATGTAATTGAAAGATTTATGCATAAGTTTGAGTTTTCTGATTTTGGGGGTCATAATGAATATAAGACTGATTTAGGGAGAAAAATTGCATTCAGTTTTCAATGTATCATTTGTATTTGCATAATATATGCAAGTAGGTATACTCAGAAGCCAGTTAAATATGTGATTCTGGAGCTTGGAGGGATAGCTGATCTGGCTGAAGCTCCCCATGGATACATATATGTGGGCGTGTGCATGGGTCTGTGTTCACTAATGCACATTTCTCACACATACACATACCTATGTACAACTTGCATATGCAGTCATGTATGCATGTGTAGCATGCATTCATGAGCTCAAATATAAATGTGGGCATTCTCAAGCACAGAGCTGTAACCATCAGGATAAATGAAGTCTCTTAGGGAAGGCATTAAAAATGAGTATAGCAGGGACCTGAGGACATAGCCCTAAAGAACATGAATTTAGGTTTGAAAAGACAAAGAGGAAAACTGAAAAGAGATATAAAAATAAAAGTTGGATTCAATATCTTAGAAATCCCAGGAGGGCAGTTTTCACAAGGAGAGAAGAATTGGTGGTGTCAGTTAAAGCTAGGATACACAAAGGAACAATTTGGAAACTGAAGAAGACTTTGCAGATTTTCAGGAATTTAAGTGGTTGCAGAAAGCAGCTTTCAGTAAAATGAGAAGTGACTTGGGAATGAAGTATGAAGACTGTACCTTTCTTTAAGAATACAGCTTCTCTTATAGTTGTCACAAAGATGAGGAGCAACCATGTACCGCACTCTGAAGAGAACTTAAAAATCAAATGAGATCTTGGCAGCGGCTAGAACCTCTCACTGTGGGCCGTGGCATAAGTACCCAGGGACCCTGGGGGATGGTGTGATCCGTGAGTCTTCCTGGGATCCACGGTTTGCTGTGCCTGAAGGACAAGAAGAGATAGTGGGGACTGCAGCGAAGTCACCGTGTTGGTTGCCAGGTCCCAAGTTTCACTGAGGCGAGACACTGTGAAAGTAATGAGTGGTAGTGGGTTGCACTGGTGTGCCGCCCGCAGAGGCGCTCATTTCTCTGTACAGACAACATCGCCGACTGGGTCTGTAGCTCAGGAAAGAACACAGGATTTTGAGGGCACAAAACAAAGTGTTTCGGAGTGTAAGAAAATAGACAACAATGAACAGTGAGGATTGAGGTTGGGTAGTGAAGAGAGAAGGAGGTAGACCCTCTCTGGGAGAGAGAGGCTCTGGGAGAGAGAGACTCTGGGCTCTGACAAGTCATCAGAGATTCTGGATTCAGATAGGGTTGGCTCGGCTGGCAGGACATCATGGTCAGATCATGGATATTCAGCTTCTAGTGGTGTAGGTGTGCGGTGATAATGGGGTTGAGAATCAAGAAGGTGCTTTGTAGTATATGGTCAAAGCCAGTTGCAAGGGAAAAGGATTCAATTTAACAAGGTCTAGAAATCTTAGGTGGGGAGGAAGAGCTGGATTTCTAAGGACAGAATATTGAAAATCAAACTGGTAAGAAAAGAGAAAGAAGTTTCCCTGATTCCTTTATATTTTATTGTTATAAGTTACTATATCAATTTAGTATTTTTGGATATCAATGGTAATATTGGTGGTTCATTTTTAGTGTCTTATGACTTTTTTGTTTTTGTTGTTGTTGTTGTTGTTTTTATTTCTGGATGGGTGTTAGAAATAGCAAGGCATTTAGAATTAGAAGACAGATTTAAATTCCCATTTTGATTACCTACTAATTGTATGACCTAAAATCAGTAACCTATACTCTGTTTCTAATCAATAAAAGGAGAGAATATTTATCCTTCGGTTAGTCAATGGTGATTGAATGCATGAACAAGTATATTTATTTATTTTTAGTAAACTGCCAAGTGCTAAGCAAGACTTAATTGACATGGTTGTTTTCATTACCACATGAGGATGTTGGAGATGGCAGGGTTTGAGGTTCTTTCTAAACTGGAATTGTAGCACGCCTTATGACATTTTCTTGACTTACTGATTAGTCAGTAGTTTTAAATTCATTTATTGGAAAATCTCTTAAAATAATTTTAAGTAAACTAAATTTTACGTGTCAAAATGAAATTGTGACTGTTAGATTTTGTGATGAACACACACAATTCACAAATGGAATATTTTAAAGCATTACTTTTGGCCTGGAGTTATGGCTCTGTGCTACAGTACTTACTCAGCAGATGTGACTTCCAGGGTCCCATCTCCAACATTAGCACAAATATCATAAATAAAAAACAACAGCAGCAGCAGCAACAACAAAATGCTGTTTATTTTAAATTTTATCCATTTAAAGATAAAGAAAGGGGAGGGAGCTGGGCTAGTTGAACACTGTGCTGAGATCTTTTTACAAATAATCTTGTATCGTAAACAGGCTGTAATGTATTAGGGACGCTTCTTCCATCATTAAGCCATTAATCAGGAGTGTGACTGTTAATTGTTAGTGAGTTAGTAAAGCGTCTGGAAGTACTTTGGTAAAAGGAGATTAAAGTAATTTGTACGTTTCTGTGTTATCACTTTGCAGCAGAATATAGCTCTTCTTTCCCAATTTCTCTCAAGTGGATATTGATAAAGGAGGTACTATAAAAAGAGTTTAGAAAAAAACAACCAGAGCTTTCCCTCATTTGGTGGGGGGTAGACAGAGTTATGGGGCCAAGGGAAAGATTGAGTTTTGAGCATATCAGAGACATAGTTTTGCACTATAGGGATGTCCGCTGTGGTGGGGTGTACATGTCCCCATCTTAAGAGATAAGGACACAGATGTGAAGAACAGCTGAGCTCTGTTTGCCCGCAGAAGAAGAAGGTTGCAAACTGTGACACCAGGTGGAGCTGCAGAAGCTGGGAGGTGTGTTCATTGAGGAGCAAGTTTATACAACACGGTATTGCACTGTCATACTTGGAAATGAGTGACGCCTCTTAGAGGTAGACTTGAGATTCTAATCCTAACTCAGCTGCTTAATACCAGTGTGGTTTGGGCAAGTCACTTAACCATGCCCCTGAATTTTCTCGCCTATAAAAAAGGGAGCGTGCACACTACTTCCTTCACAGTGCCAGGGCTAGAACAAAACAAAGTCACACAGTGGGTGGTAGCAGGCAGGACAGTGCTTGAAAGATGGTAACAAGTTACAGTGCAGACACAGTTGTTTGTTTGTCTTATAGACAGTCTTGTACTCAGAGTTAAAAAAAATCAGTTCTGTTATATGTTTAAATAAATTGTTGTGTAAGAATTGCTAAACTTTATCAGAAGCCTTACTTTTTTTATTTCTAGAAAGGACAGCATTAATTTGTTAGTTTTTCCAAGGCACTCAGAAAACATCTCTAGGAAACTTGGCCTTTGGGCCCTTGAACCATATATGCTTACTAGGTAGGTGATAGTTTATCCTAACTGTAAGAAAACAAGCCGTAAGGAATACATGTTCTTACATAGTAGTGTTCAACTTTTTAGCTTGCAAATTCAATTTGATGAAGGGCAGTAGCGGCATATAATCAAGGCTAACAGGAATCCAATATATAAACAAATAGCAGTAATTGGATTTTAACGAGACCAGGAAAACAAAGCCTGTGGCCACTAGCCTCTTCTGCTGTTACATTACTGAATCCTGACACTATGTACAATTTTATGGTTTTTATGTCATGCAGCCTTTTGGAATCATGATTGCACTTTTTCTATGAAATGCCTAAATTCCCCAGAGAGAGACAGCAGTTGCCTGAGCAAAAAGCAAATAACATATTTTACTGGCTGGAAATAAAATAAACACAAAAGATCCCTGTTCACGGGAATGAATGAAGTACCACGTGGCTGACAACATTAAATTCATTGTTTAATATTAATGGTAAGCTTAGGTATGTAAAGCAAGGCCTTCCATTATGCCTACATGCATGCATTAGAATCAGACATAAGTGAATCTCACAAGGAGAGGAATTTGGTTCATTTTCCATAAGCACCCAGATATTCAGATGCTTATTTAAAGCTTATCTGAACTACCTAAACACAGTTAAGTCTGCAGATTCAGCAGAGCAGGATTGCATGTGAGATTGTCAGCATTTGGGCTGCCAATGCACACACAAATATTGAGAAAGGAAGATTTCTGCAGGCGTGCTAGCTTATTTCTAGATCTAATTGTTACCGTCAAACTAGAAAGGAGAAAAGTAAAACTCTGCTCACTTCAGGATTTGAGATTCTGTTCAAGATAACAGTTGTCTTACTTCATAGTTGACAATAAATTCTTGCCCTTGGGTAAATGTTGAAGGAATAGTCAATATTCTGATTTTTGTAGTAATATTTAAATTGTAGATATAAGCACAAAGGAGTAGAGTTCAATAGATCTACAAATGCCTAGCACTTTAGAAGATAAATTAGCAAATTAATGTAGATGATTCTTTGATTATGATCTTATGATTTGTCTGACCATCTAGAATGATTTTGTAAAGTTCAGAAAAAGCAACAGACCCTCAAAAGAAAACCATGAATATTTGTTAACCATTTCAGGACATAAATCATACTTTCAAAAATTTCTCTTATACCTACTCTTCTTCGATGGTCAAATCTGAAAAATCTCAGAAACATCATTTTGTTTACGCCAAAAATGTAGTTTTTGGGAGAGGTATGGAGCCATGAAAGGAGGATATTGCTATGAGTCCATTTTTTTCCAAGTGACTGGGGCAGGGTTGTTGGGTGCCATTGGGATGACATATGGGTTATCCATCCTTTCCAGAAGCCTGATAATAATTTCGTATCTCTGAAAACATTCATCTAATCCTAGAAAGAATAGATTACAGAATTGAGATTAATATTCAGTAAAATCTCTGTCATTTCTTCATCTAACATTTTATTAGTAAAGATTTTACATTTCAAATAATTTGTATTTAAGATCTTTTTTTCTCATTTATATTATAAAACAGGCATGATAATTGTTGAGAAACCACCACTGGCTAAGACTTGAACTAGATTTTATGGACATATAGGCTCAAAAGGCAAATTATATCAGTATAAAATAAATATTTTTAGTAGGAAATGATATTCAATGTGCTTGCATCATCTTAGTATGTTTGATATAATAGGGGTAATGTGGAATGGACTCTTCAAAACTAAGACTGAATGTCTTATTTTGGAGAGAAATTGGGGGATTCTGCTTTGAGAAAGGGACATCCCAGAGGCACGGAACTACAGTGCTAGAAACATTGGTTTGAATGTTTATATACTCAGCAGCTGCAAGGTTCTGAGCAGTGGTAGCTGTAAACAAGAGAGCGTGATTATTGGTCAGGGAAGAAGTCTGTAATTCTTAGAGTATTTCTCATTAGTGTTGGGTTTAAAGTTTGTGGTTAATGCCTATTTGTTACTTCTTTGCATGTTTTGAATAATGTTTCCATTCCTTTCTTCAGATTTGTTTATACTGGTGAAAAGAACCCTTCCTTGATTATGTTATCCAATAATGATTATTCTAAAAAGGGAACATATAGAAAGGTATACATCATTCATTTTAGAAAAGCTTTGGTATACTGAGTATTTGCTATCAGGAAGAGGAGTGGGTTGGGTTACATCCTTAGGGAATTATAAAGTCCGCAAGCTGATTAAATATGTAGTAGATGACAATGACTTATGTGATAGGCTAAAGCTGTTTTCAATTTTCTGGTTATTAGAATAATCTTTAAAAATTTTTCTTTCAAGAAGAAATGCTTGGATCCTACCCACTGTCTGTGCAATCTGTTAGAGGCAGAGGTGCAGCCATTGAAGGTTATGGGCTGATAATTCCTATCAGGCATCTTTGGCAGACATGAAAATTAATCTCAAGTTCTCAGAGACTTTTGTGATTTGGTCTGAAAACTGGAAGTGTTCATTACAATACAGTGTACGCTAATCCACTTTGAATTTTCGTGGCTCTGTTGGTTGGAGCATGTTGGCTATGTGGTTGAGAACCAGTTGGTTTGTGGTCCATGACTGTGACTTATATTCTTAAACCTGACCTTTCAAGGGTAAGGAGAATGGAATCAACTGCCATAAAAAAAGTCAACAAAAATGTGGGGAAAACTCTACTCAAGCCTTTTAAAAGTCAAAATAATTTCCATGGAAAGCATGTATGGCCTTGTCATAGAATTGTTATTGTAGTGCATTTAAAAATAGGAAATTTAAGCCAAGTGTGGTGGTGCACACCTGTAATTCCAGCACCCTCAGAAAGGTGAGGAAGGAGAATTGCTAATTTGAGTGCAGTCTGGGTAATTTACATAGGGCTTTTAGGGACATCTCTCAAAATAAAAGATTAAAAAAATGGCTGAGGATGTAGTTAAATGTGAAGACCCTGGATTCAATACCTAGTGTAGAAAAAAAAAAAAAGCAAGATTCAATTTCCAGGATTCAGTAGGGTATGTAAAAACTGGAAGCAGAACAGGAAAGCAATAGCAGGAAATGGCTTACCTTCCTGTTACTCACTCTTCTGCTGTCAGTGTGAAGACATCTTTCCACCTTTTAGGCTCTGATAGAAATTTATGCAAATTTTTATTCTTTCTGGTTTTTGGCATAGTTATCTGTTTTCCTTATCAAGTTCCTTGAGCTCCTCAAGACAAAGATTGTTTTGTTTTAATTCTTTCTTCCTTAGATATTAATGGAAACTAATACAAAGCAATAGCACAGTCATCTGGCAAATTATTGACCAACTAGATCAAAGAAAACCTGATAGTTACTGGAAAGGCTACTTCTCTAGATGCCACCAGATGAACAGTTGCTCTATTTAATAGATATCAGCTCTGTTATTTAAGTCTTGGGCCATTAATAGTTGAAGAACAATTACAGTTTTCAGACCAACTTTACTCAATAATGTGTAGCACCTATCAGATAAAATATTTGAAAAATCAGCCATTGCTTTTTTAGACTTGGGATGAACTGTCACCCAGAATTGTGGAGCACAGTAGTTGAGCAGATCTTGAAGGCAATTTAGCCTCACGATTTTAATATTTGTACAAGGAAGTCCACTGCCTCTGCCTACACATCACCGCCCTCAGTGTCTCTGGGCCAAGACCTCTGGGAGTGTTGGCCTCTCTGAAGGTTTTATTACTTTCTCACAGAATATGAAAGCTCACAAAGATCCAAGATCAGTGCTTCAGGGCCTACCAATAGAACAACTGACAGGCAAAAGTTTTACAGTCTGGAAAAATAAGGGATACAAGGAACCACTATTATCTCATGCAAGTTCTTTGTACAGTAAATATTTTCAAAACTTTAAACGAGTGGACTTTCTGAAGAAGGAGTTTCAAGATCAATAAATGGTTAGTATTGTAAACAATGACCTGCTATGACTGCTGTTGGCAGTATTGTTGCTATTAATGTCTTTACAACCACATATAACATAAAAAAGAAGACTTTATGAGG